>OMLB01044394.1:0-10252 GCA_900302555.1 Myripristis jacobus | reverse complement strand
TCCTGAAGAGATTCGTGTGTACCGCTGCTTTCATGTTACATAACTACAAATAACTACACCGATAACGATACTTACACACGTAAACAAACTCGGGGCTCCCTGCCATCTTGACAGTTAGTTGTTTCGTGTTTGGCACTGAATGAGTTAACCGTTGGTTCGACTCGACTTATGGTCAGTTCTTAAAGATGGTATTTATTTAGAAATATCGGACCGTGACAGACCACTGGTAATAGACCTATGTAATAAAATGTGAGACTGATCGGTGTCCCAGTTTATGATAAATGTCCGTCAACAGGCTTTTGGATGTCATCTGAGTGCTCCAGGAGGTTTAGCAAAGAGGGCCATATTTTCTGTTCAACATTCAGCTACGTAGTTTGGAGACTGTAAAACGTTGTAAAGTGAAGAACAGCAGGATTTGACCAATAATCGGATAAATGTTACAAATTCAAAACTCACAAAATGTGTTACAACTCGCTACAGCCGTACCTATTATTCTCATTTAGTGGATTTTACAGGCAAAGAAATACAAAAGTGAATACAAATTTAAGTATGCAATGCTGAAATCACTACCATTGGAATCGACCAGAATACAATGACATACAAGGACTAGCTAGCCTCTTTAGTAGCTTCTGGTTAAGTCCCCTCTAAAATTCAAGCAGATGCTGTTTGTGAGATTTCCAGCTGATAACGACATGTAGGTCTGGGGCTCTCACTTGTAACACCGTTTGTATAAATACACCACCATCCAGACCTGTTTTAAAATCATTGATGAAGTCTAGCTCATTTCATAATTTGCACTTTTGTATGATGAAAGATATGCTGCTGTTTCCCACTGCTATGTAGGTGAGAGGTATAATAGATAGATAGATAGATAGATAGATAGATAGATCTGTCTCAAGTCAATATCTCGTAATGCTAATAGGCATAATGAGGCCGGGAGCTGTGCTAGTTCTGCAGTGCAATCAGATTTTCAGGGGCCTGGACGGGAGGCGGCATGGCAGAGAGTGAATGGCAACTTCAATTGGATGAGAACCAGCGAATTAGAGAGTGAAAGCTATTGTCAGTGGGTTCAGTATGTTAAGGAGTGTACATCAGACTCCATTATCATTATGATGATTCACAACAGATGGCTCTGGAGAAAGAGAGACAGAGACGGGCGAGCGAAACATGCAGAGTGAATGAGGAAGTGTGGGAGGTGGGAGTTAAAGAGTGTGTGTGTGTGTGTGTGTGTGGGAGAGAGAGAGAGAGAGAGAGAAAGAGAGAGAGAAAGAAAGGCAGGATAATGGAGGGCGATATAAAGAGAGTAATAGTGAGAGAGAGGATGTCTAGACTGAGGAGATCCTAATGCTCTCCAGGAGTGTTTCTGATTATAATGACGATAATAAGGTCACATGATTAATTAGCGTAATGGCTGCACAATCAGGCAGCATTATGCTGTGGAAATACTCTGTATTAAGTCAGCGGGGTTAAGAAGTTCTTTGTGGCTGTCTCTAACTCTGCCTCTCTGACTGTATTTCATTATGCCTCCTCATTTCATTAGGACTCTCTTGCTGGCAACCTTCGCGTGCACAGAGTAAAGTCGGCTATTTGTCATCCTCTGGTTGAGACCTTATTCCTGTTAAGTTGTTTACATCATGTGCTGCGATTGAGGATCCCCGTTGCTATGAATTAACGGATTAACAGCAACCGCCTCCCTCTTTCACTGAGTTTTCATATATGGCAAAGTAAAGATGACCCCCCCGAAAGCAATGATTTATGTAAACATCAGAATATACCCATAACCCTGTGTGAGTTAAAGAAAAATAAAGGGAGTAACCTGTCCTTTTACAGGGAGAAACATCCACTCTCGGATAGATTTACGTTGTGAGATATCATCATTCTGCAAAACTCAGCTCACCCCAGGAGGTTATTTTGTGAGAAAGTGTTGTGACTCGTTTTTTTTCGGTGCACCCTCTTTTCCTCAACCTGCCTCGTATTCTTCGACTTCAGTTTGTTATTTCCTGCGTTTCTGAAAGTGGCTTCCAAACAAACTCGGAGAATGAATGGGGACGAACTTGTTGCTTTCACTGAGGGTGGGTGGATGGAAACTTTTTCAGAAACTGCACTGTTTGATTACATTTTTTTTTCTTTTTTTTTATCAGAATATTACAGAATATTGGCAGGACGTCGCACAAACGTCTCTCCGCAAACATGCTTTAGCGTACAGGAGGTGGTGTGTTTTATGTCTCCAGCAGCAGAAAAAGCAGTGTTTCGTTAAAGCACGATGAAGTTAGCATGATCACTAATAGCGCCCACGGCTGAACAGAGAATCTTGCAGATTACCACTCAAACGACAAAATCCTTCATGCATATATGCTCTGCCCTTGTCTCTGTCACTCTGTCTGTCTCGTCTCTCCTTTTCTGCTTCGGCCCACTAACCTCACCAATCAATTTCTGATTTTTTTTTTCCCCCGCGCAAACCTTTGTAAGAAATCATAGACTGTCAGGGCCGAATGAGTGGAACATCCGATTCCTGCCAACTGAGAGAGAGACCCAGCTGTGCGTTGATGCCCTGATTTCCCTTCTGCACAGGTGAACTACATTTGTGACCGGCGATGGTAATCACACATCACTCGCTGGAAGTGGACTGTTTTCAGAGGAGCTTGAACGGGGTCGCGAGGTCGCCGGAGAGAGCTTTAACGAACGCCAAATTATCCTCTCTGTCACCCTTGCCCCCGGGGAGGCTTAAAGTGCCCTGTGTTAACCAAAGCCACACACACAAGTCACGTGCGCGCACACACACACACACCCACATTAACGGTCTGTTCGTTGTCTTCTGTGCTCTGTGCCCTGCGGGTGCAAACCTACTGCATATGGTGTTCCTGTTGTGTTTCCACTTTCGTGCGTATGGTTGTGGTTAGGGGACCTGCGTGCATCGGCGTGTCTGTATTTTGGGTCCGGCGAGGCAGGAACAAGGTCTGCTCTGTGTTATGGGCGAATAAATTATAGCAGGTTGATCAGAATAAGAAAAAGATGACCATAATGCAGTGCAGGCGAGGGGGGCACCTCAGAAACACTAGGGCTTGCTCAATATGTGCTAATATACTTTCTTTTTCTTCACTTTTCTTGCAACATCTGCTGGCTTAAGTACAATTCGTATTCAGAAAAAAAGTCCACAGCTCCCAACAACCAATAATTTTAGTCTCTTACATGAGCAGCATTTCAACCAGTGAGCTCTCTGTCATGTAAGAAAAGGAAGATCTCACTTTTTTTGTTGGGATGTAAAACTATAAGGAAGATGAATGATGATGAATGACAAATTGCATTCAAGCTAATAAAGATCTATAATGCAGAGGCTGATGAATGAAAAAATGAGTATCTGTGTGTTTTAACTGATTGCACAAGCTCAAGCACACAGCCCATCTGAAACTGTAAAAATGCATCCTTTGTACCCAAGATATTTGTAACTTGTAATTCTTGGATTTGATGATGACACTGATATTATATATTTTTCATTGCTACTATAGGTAATACTCCACCTGCGGCTATGGAGAGAGTGGGACAGGAATCTAAGAGAGCAGGAGCAGCATCCATGTCATCTGTCTGGTGCTTTCAAGACACAAAAGGAAAGACAGCGAAAGAACTGCGAGATCATCCGAGCAAAAGTCAATCACACATTAGACATTAAAAACAATCTTCAAGTGAGTCTTCAGGGACCGTGCAAAATTAAACAGAGCAGAAGCTTCCCCGAGCTCCCGAGGGAGAACGTTTTAGGTTTTGAGCCTAAACTGTGTTTCCACACTGTGAGCAAGTTGATTAGCAAGCCACCTGAAGGCCATTCATCTCCCGCCGAGCTGAGCCACCAGGGAAACAATGTGCGGCCGGTCAGGAAGCTTGTCAGACGAGAAAAGTTGCGGCCATCACTTTCACACACTCTGTTTCCTCACAATGCGGATGAAAAGTTAATTACCGCCATTCAAGCTTCCCAGTTCCCTGCAACCTTTATTTGAAGGACAGCCGGAATAAGCGTCAGCCCTAGATAACTTTTCCTCCAAAATCTGTTGCACCTCATTTCAAAAGAAGGACACCAAAATACCTTGATTTACCAGCGCTTTTGTGAGGGGAAACCATTGAAGCTCCAGCCCACGTCTTCATTTTGGTCCCGGGCCATTTGCCTCATTAAAATGTCTGTTTTGAACATTTATTCCTACCTTGAACGTTTATCTGCCTTTTAAATATATACCTACTCTGTCTGAACGGCAGTCCTAAATGAACAATTGATTGCAATTTTTCAGTTTCAGGTTTTTAAATCATCTTTAACTGTAATTTGATGTGTAAAATTAGTGTCGGCCGCTTATCTAAATGTCTTCTCCCATCCACCACAATTTTGTTATCTAATCCGCCTAGTAAGTGTAATTTTTCAGTGATTTTTGGATTTTGCATAACTGTAATAGATTGTCATTGTTTTATAATTGAATCACTGCAGTCCCATTGCATACTATTTGTTTTTCCTTAACCCTGGCAATCATGACAAATCCACTGATAAAACTGGAAATATGGCTGCAATTGACTTTTGCTTTCAATTGGTTATAGTCCAACAGTTAAATAGTGAGAAACACTGAGCACGAGTAAATTGCCATTCCCCTCGTAATTAGAGTTCATTGAGAGTAAACGCTTAAATGAATACAGTTTCCGTACATTCTGGATTGACTGTGAACTAAAGTGATTGACTCCAGGTGTGACTGGAGCACGCGTGGCTTGATCCAATACAAGGATTTGCTGATCATGTAATATCATGTCTGTAGGGCGGAGGGAATGAAACGTTGCCCGGCGAGCTCAGCATATTTCATTATCCACTTCTTATTTCATCATTTGCATGTTTTGGCTGTCTTTCCTCTCTGTCTCTGAACAGAAAGCCACAGAGCGCTCTTCCTTTGTCTCCCCGTGTGTGACCGCGCTCGTCCCGCATTCGTTCCCTCTGAGTCACTCAAGCTGTTTAAAGCCCCAGTCTGGAATCTGTTTGGTCTTGTAAATATTTAGGAATATTTACATAGATTCTTTACATATGCTCTTAAAGGGATAGGGTACTAAAATATGGAATTTCTCATTATAATAGTTTTTATTGTCAGTAGTGAATCTTAAATCCTTACGATGCAGAGAGAGGCCTGTCAGTTGTTTTTCTTCTAAGTCAAACGAAAGTTACTTTTAAATGTAAGACCAGAGCGATCCAATCAGAACTCTGCCTCACTTTTTACTTCCCGCCCCCGTTTGATTGACTCTTCAGCTGCAAGTGACAGCCTCCGCTTTCCATCAGGCAGGATTTTATCACGTTGCTGGACAGTTGGTTGGTCGGACCAATTATGCATTTAAAGTTACATTTTCATGAGGGTTTGCTCCCACCATCTCTTCAAACAGTTTCACTTGTTGATGGAATGCAAGCAACTTCCATCGCATTGCTGAATAGAGAGGTCTGCTTCATTTGATGTGTGTCAATCAGCCTGAAAATCAGGGATGTCATGCAGCGTATGCACATCTTTCTACCCTCTTAGACCGACATAAGTTTCTTTGACCTTAATTCTTATCAAGAGTAACAAACGGATGTGTGTTACGTGAGAATACATTTTTTTTCCAAGATAGTGGCATAGATTGATTTATCGATTTGATCTGAAAACAAACACGTAAGTCCTAAGGCTCATTTCCACTGCGGTCCCTTTGGAAATGAGTGAGTGTAGATCGGACACGGCAAGAATGACACAAAAACATTCATCAAAACACTAATACAATGCAATATAATGCAGTGCAATCATTACCTAAGCCTACACTGTCACTCAGCAAGTTATTCACTGTATTAACAACATCAATCACCAGCGCAGTGCCTCGCTGGACGACGCCTGGCCCTTCTCGCTGCTCAGTTAATAAAACTAATTCCAACTCTGCGCATCGATAAATCAACATTACATCACCGCCCCCTCAGCGGATTATAAACAAGACTATATCCATACAAAATAATTAAAATAAACAAGCTAAATCAATACAAAACGAAGAAATAAAAAAGAAAAGACATCCAATAATGAGCCATAACGTCCTACTGTAAATAACTTCTGAGGCAAGTCTTAGGGCACCAGCTTGAAACCTCCCAAGCTGCTTATGACTTTTACACTCAGTCTGTTCCGCAGATTTACTGCAATGCACGGAAAAGTTTCCTTCCCCGGGTTACTCTTAAACCTGATCAATACTCACCTTTCTATTTACCACATCATACCACACATGCATCACTGCTGAAAATACAAGTAAAGCCTTTGTTTAGTCGCCGCATGCTGTTAATCCTTGTATCAAAAGGTCAGCCGATCCTTTTGAGGCAAGAAAAAATAAATCCTCCGTCTTATAAATCATGATGTGAAACTGCCCGTATTGCAGCAACAGGGTTTATGATGCTTATTCAGCCGGGGAGAGGTAGAACAGCGAGTCCTCAGCCATAGTTAATTACCATGAAAACGGACAACATGCGGCGATACTGTAGATGGATAGCACGGCCAGCGGATTTTCTTTGGTGTGCTTGAGAGGCCTGGTCTTTATTGTCCGCTATGGATTCTGCATTGATTTGCCAGCTCCCGTCCCTGCTGAGGGCAGCGCCGTCCATTATGAAACCCTTGCCCATGTAACCGCATGCCACCCGCCCCGAGATAGGAGGCAGTTCTCCATTAGTTGGCGGCTGCACTTAGAGCCGCAACATTTACACAAGAATACCATGCAAAGCTGTTCTTGTAACCCCTTCAAACGCTAATGCAATTTGCTCTCCACGCCCGCACCTCTTTATATTTTGATATTTCATCTCATCTCCCAGGCTTTATGGGACATTTCCATTATGAGGCGTGAGCCTTGATATTTAACGTCTAAACAGCTAAATGCAGTGTGGCATTCAAGAGGATGAGAGCCTCTGGTTTGTACAAGTTGTTAGCGAAGGCCTCGCAGTAAGGCAAGGTAATTAGACGAGCAGACGACTTCCTGAGAACAGTGTGAGCAGGTGTTATTGTGTCCTGAGCGCAGATGTAACCGGCTAATGACATTCAGACATCAGATGTGCTCTGTGAGCTGTGGGTTGTTCATGCTGTGTGGATTCTTCAGCTTTCTCATTTTGGGCGATACGAGCAGGAGAACACACACAACCTTCGCCTGGACGGTGGGATTTATAGCTCACAATTTTTAGGCATTCAGCTGAAGCTCATATCCAGAGCAACCAGAGCAAGCTCGACTTCCTACATCAAGAACGTTACTTGTAATCATTAACCTTCCTATTATCTTTAGGGTCAGTCTGAGCCCATTCAGTGTTAACGTCTCTAAATACATGATTAGCATTGTTAGTTGGTTATTATTAGTAAATCTGAAGGTAGCAGGAGAGTTAAGGTCAGAGCCACAGTGACATTTTTATCCCTGTAGAGCTAATAAAAAAAAAAGAAGAAAAGACGAGAATCTTTTATTCATTATTCTTATTTGTTTGTCTTCATAATTTTACTGCAACATGGCAAAGGTTTTTTCAAGACTTACATTGTCAAGAAATGCCACTTTCTGAATAATCTGAATTAGAAATGAAGTGAATTCCAGCCTGTCACTGAGCTGGCATATGGCATATTATGAGCATGATAAAAATAGATATTGTGTCCTGTAATCAGTTCATTGGTTAATGAAATTTAGACATGTGCCTCGTGAGCTGCCCTGGTGGTAGGCTATGTTTAGACTGAGTCTAACCCAATAATGCGTAAAAGACCAGAAGCACATTTGCATTTTATTTTATTTCATTCTCTGGTCACATCTTAGCTCCGCTGTTACAATAGCTGCTGCAGAGCTGTCAAGTGACCTGTAGACAAAATAGGAGCCAGGTTATTTCCCCTGCTGCCGAAGAACAAAACATTACTGAGAGTTTCCACACAGCCGTGGACCTTCAGTGCTCAAATCACTGTTTGCTCTTACAGTAAACCCCTAGGAGTCAACTTTTTAAATTTACTTTCAATGCAATCTTTTTTTTTTGGAAATATTTGGATACATGTTGCATTCGATGTTTTAAGTTGGTAAGGGTTTAAAGTATCTAAAGGCAGAATTATCAGGCAAAGAGTCTGGGAAGTTAATGCGATGCAGCCGGCGACAGCACAGTCAAAGCTGAGGTGGTTTTCATTTGGTTCTGATTTGAATAGGGGACGGGAAAAAAAAATGTTTTCTGGTTACCTTTTGGCAGGCTGAAGCCCACCAGCCACTCGCTGAATTCCAATTATTTAGCATCTAGTCAGACACAAAGCTCCAGCTTTAAGTGGAATATGAGTGTGCGAGGTGATCGATGAAACCCTGCCTTGTTTGACCTTGCTGGTTGATCAGTGATCAGCATTTCCTCCCAAAGACTTGCAGTGAAACATCTCATAGCTCAGATGGCTGGCTTAATAACCATTCCAGTGCACATTTCCAAAACATAACTCCACTACTTCAGCTGGCCCCTGGATTTACATCAATGGAAAAAGCTGCAGGCTACAGTTTAAATCTCCCAAACGTCCTCTGCCTCACTCTGCCCAACGAATCACTGATAACAGCGAGAGTTGGTGAGGAAGAAAGCTAAACTGCATGTCAGGCTGTAATGGTATCAGAGTTGAACTTGGGTCTGCACACAGACAACCAGCTATCTACCAGTCAGTCAAGACAGCAGACCGCTCTTGTTGTATCAGTCTAATCTCCTCCAGTACGCCTAACATGGCTGCCATCGAGTTTTAATAAAACTGTCATGGAGGAGGCTGCTGTTTCATGAGCGGGGAGCATATGGGACTCAGAAACTGGAATGTTATATGTAGCGAACCCGTGACAGCGTGTTCGTCGTAATCCTTTTTTTAAGACTCTGGAGTCTTTGAAGAATCTGGATTTGCAGCAGCGAGGGCTCTGTTTGGAAACACTGTCACTACGCTGTTGGCTGGGTGTGTGTTTTCAGAACATGACACTGTTTTCATGTGAAAATACTTTAAATACTTTGACTGGCTTGTATGTGACAATCAAACATTGTGTTGCATGAACCTTGGGGCTGGAAACCTGTTGTTCACACTGATTGAATCAATATCGATCGATCTTATTTTGAATAAAAAGGAGAATTTATTTGGGATTAGCAAACTGCCATATAATGCCACACCAAAGATGAATTTCATATAGATGGATAGATCGATGAGAATGGAAAATTAAAATGGTTTTCATCTGTCAAACTCAAATGGTAGCTCACAGTATATAAAAAAGACATTAACAAAATGTCAGTTTACATCACAAATTACAGCCCACTATTCATGTGAAGCATGAACGCTGCAAAAAAACAAGTCGGTGGGAGTAAATGAATATTGTTTTTCCTCACATGTAGCCGTGCATGTGCATTAGTCCACTCTACATTCCTTGCAAAATGTGTGATGCTGGCACTGAATCACTTCGGAGCAAACCCACGGTGTTCAACATGGGTCTCAAAGTAGCACAAGGAAAATTAAAGCTGATGTGTGTGAGGTACATTATTACTATTTGGCGATGTACATTTCACACAAAACACCTACCGGACTGAAATCAGAAAATGGGCGATTGACCGATGAGATGACCAAATGGGATCCGGGTGGGAGAAAGAGTTAAGGAAAAGAGGAGACTCCCTGGGGAAAAGGACAGAATAGGTGTTGGAGGAGGTGTTGACAGAATAAAATGAATATTATTTTGAGTTTGAGGTTAACAAAAGATGGAAGCACCTTTAACTATATAAAGCAAATACCCTGAGATGTGCCTTGATTTCTATGCTTTAATTTCCTGGACTGTGACTTTATGTAATGACTGTGTCTCTTAATCTTCACACACACACACACACACACACACACACACACACACAGAAAGGTGGCTTGTCTGTCCTCAGTCCTCCTCCTCCTCAGCCTCCGTGCCTCCTCGTGTCGTGTTTCATGTTTCATGTGTGTGTTCAATGTGAACAGGCAGCATGCTAGCGAAGGGTGGCTTGGTTTAAACACACATGCCATGGGTACCAGCTATTCAACATGACAGCAGGCCACACACACAGGAAGGTGTGTGTGTGTGTGTGTGTGTCTGAAGAGGAGGGGGATAGATATCTGTGTGTGTGTGTGTGTCTCTGAGTGTGTGTGTGTGTGGAAACGTTTAGGTGTGTGTGTGGATGGGTGCTGTTAAGGTGCCATCTTGAGACAATTTTCTTCCAACCATGCAACTCTTTGTTTTCCAGATATCATTAACATCCATGTGTGTAACAGTG
>OMLB01044392.1:0-14544 GCA_900302555.1 Myripristis jacobus | reverse complement strand
GGAGGAGGAAAACAAAGGAGAAAAACTGGAAGACACACACCTTAAACAAAATGTCCAACAGATCTGACATCTTTAGATATAGTAACTATTAGGGGTGGGGAAAAAAATCAATTTATCATCAAACTTTACACACACAAACTAGAGGAGGATTCAGAAAACTAAAATTGCAATAAACTATAACATTGATTCGCAATACTCAAGAATTGCAATACATATCAAATTGGCACCCAGGTATCCTGATAGTATCACATCAGGAGATAAACATATCATCCCGGCCCTAGTGACTATGATTTTTCAACACTGCTGTCGATTCATATTTAATCTTAAATCCTAAATTAGATATGAACAAAATCAAATATGTGCAGCGATTCAGATATTCATCACCGAGGCCTGCAGTGGGAGTGAGCCAAAGTGAAAGCAAAGTGTAACAGATGAGACATAAAAAACATAAATAAACCCCAAATGAATCCTTCTTCAGATGATGCATGTATGCAAACATGATTAGAAATAAAAAAATATATATATATTTTATTCACTCCTCAATGCATTTCTTGCTAATAGGACCATTCAGGAGAGGTAAACAACCTTTACAACCTATACGCTCACACTGATGAGTGTTTACCCGACAGACATCGTCGACATACATTAACGTCTGTTGTTTTTGGATCAAGTCGCATTTTCACTCATTAGAGAGACGTGGCTGAGTCGCGCTTGCTGGGGCAGAGTGACGCTGAGCTGCAGAGGGGAGGGTGTGCACAAGCTGTGAGCGCTGAACCATAAACTCATGTCATCCAGACTCTGTTTTCCGAGCCCTATCTGACCCTTTGTCTGTTTATCCCTCCATCTTTCTCTTCCTCTTCCCCTCCGCCTCCCTCTGTCTTCATCCCCGCTGACGGCTTTAGCTTTTAATTGAATTGAATCCAGCGCCACCAGCTTCATCTAGGTGTTATCACACCTTCCTCATTGGTTTTGGTTGTGCTGTCACATTGACGTCCATTGATTTTGACTTGAAGCCGCAACATGTAGCTTTTTGACATTAAAGCTCTCCTTTTCCACTTTAATCCAGCTTTCTCTCATCTCACTTGGTGGAGAGATGAACTTCTAATCTTGGTTGCATATTTTGGTTGTGCTGTTGTTCCCTGTGGTAAACTCAACTCATTTTAAATAAACTCTGTAGCTCAAACATTTCACTCTGTGTGCTGGATGAACTGTCGCGCCTGCAGCTTTCCTTCTTGCCGCTGTCTCGGTCACGTCTCCTTTGAAAATGTAATTTTGAATATCAGTGGGACCTTACCTGGTTAAATAAAGGTTAAAGAAAACGTTGGCGGAGAAGCAGCCGGTTGTAATACTGAAAAAACTCCAGTCTGGCTCTAAAATTGCCTGTGACAGAGTGGGATCGATAGCAATACAAGTGAACTGTGGTATTTTGGTATCACTATCGAAAGGAGCAGGAACCTGAGACAAACCAAAGGAATTAAAACAGAGGCCAAGTTGGTCGTTTTTCTTCAAGACAGGAAAGTGCAAAGTGGTTTAACATTTATTATCTGGACTATTTAAACATGTAGGAGAGGACCACACACACACACACACACACACACACACACACACTTCTCGTCTTATTCTCTTTTCATTTTTCTCGCATTTGCAAAAAGATGCCTAACAGAAACAACATCTCCAAGCAGTTTATACATATATAAATTTAGTGTAGTACACATTATTGTAATTATCCAATGGGAGGCCTTGAAATGTCCTCCAAAGCCATATATCAATTGTTTTTGGAGATACTGTCCTTGGGCATCTGTTTGCAAATGGAAGGCAAAGAGAGAAGAAAATGACAAGTCTGTGTCTTCTATGAGTTTTAACACATTAAAGGTCCAATTTAGCATCAACTGTTTGGGGTGGAGGTGCATCTTCTCCTTTGATCTACACAATTTCCAGCAGGGAAACCCGTCTAGCTCTCCCAACTCAGAGAGCCAGGCCATGCCGAGCTCAGACGATAAAAGCCAAGTTCTTGGCTGGTTCGTGAAGTGTTTCCATTACACAGCTAACAGGGCTAATGTAGTGTGTTGTTGTTGCGCTGCCGTGCTGTAATGGCAGGATGCTGCTAAAGTTGTTCCTCTCTGCTAATGGTGGCTAAGTTTAGCCAACTGAGTCACCAAAAGCTAATGAGTTGATGACTTACATTTGGTGCAGTTTCAAGTCGTGCTCTCCGAATGAACTGCATGCACAGAGGGCCGAGCCGACATGCGCGCACAGGAAGCCCGGTCGCCAGGCAACTCCATTTACAATCATCATGTCTTTTGGTTAAAGTCTTGCTAATTGGTCCAAGTGGTTTCTTTTGCAAATGCAGAGTGATCTCCAGCCTTGATACACAACTCTGTTTTCCACAGACGATTCTCCCTACAAGAGTCAGAGAGCGTGTCATTTCTGACTCAGACGCCTCACTGTGCCTCCTGGTGACGCTAGAAGGAAGGTCTTGGATTCACCCAAATTGCCAGATTTCATCATCAAGCCAACACGAACATTGTCACCAAATTTCATGGCAATGCAAAAACTTTTTGATATATTAGTGTGCAGTATTAACAATTTAACCTGTTGGTGGCGCTTGAGGGAAAAATCATGGGATCACCAAAATGGCTAGGTTTCATCCTCTGGGCAACATGAACGTTGTCACCAAATCTCATGGGAATCCACTGAACAGATCTGGAGACAGAGCTCAGTGAGGGCCTCGCTCCCCAGCAGAGATCCTGACTTGAGCTGCAGCTCCAGGGCACCGGCGCATCTAAAATGTAATTTAAGACTTGGATACGTCAAATCTGTACTACAACACAGTCAAAGATGTCCGACTGATGCTGTTTGTCTGCCTTTACCTGAGGGGGAGGAGGGCGGGGCTAACGAGATACTTCCTGTATTATTAGAAGTTGCATATCGTCTCTCTTTCTCTCTCAGAGAAAAAAGTGGAAAAATGTTTAACCACCTCATACATGAATGGTCACATATTGTCTATATGTGTTTATTTTGCTACTATATGATATGGAACATTATGTTTAACCTGTATGTGAACTTGAAAAACAAATGATTTTTGGGGTTTTTTGAATTGCTTATTACAGTCCGCAGTACAGAATGACTCTAATATGATCATAGATGCATTAAAAAAATATTCCAACATTTTGGGGAAAATCCCTTTTTCCTGGGCCAGCCTCAGAGAAGATGTTGGACACCATGTCCAACTCTGGATGTCCAGTGGTTTAGTTCCTATGGGTAGCATTTCCTGTTAGCTTAGTATAAAGACTTGACGTCTGTGGGAGCTGTTAGCCACCACTGAAGGTACAGGTATCTACTGCAGATCACGGCAACAGATTAAAGAATAAATGTGTTTTCAGATTTTCAGTTTTCAGATTTCTCCAGATTAGTGTGGACTTGGCCTTATTTCAACTCCACACTCCGCTGTGTAAATCAGACAGTTTCAGAGCTGCTGTGAGGTTTATTTTTTCACTTTGACATAGCCAGGCTAACGACTCCTATAGACTTCAAGTCTTTATGCTAAGCTAACAGCAAATGCTACCCATAGGAACTGAACCATTAGACGTCCAGAGGAGAAGATGGTGTCCAACATCTGGTCTCCGTCTGGGGAAGTTGGGAAAAGGGGATTTTGCTAAAAATGTTGAAATATTCCTTTAAGCATGTACAGTATGTGTCCTGTAACCCTCTCTCTTGCTCAGTTTCCTCTAACATGATCACTAAGCCGTGACATCACTGGCCTTGTCATTACTGCCTGCTTATAATGTTGGTGCACCAGAATTTAAAGCTTATTCTTCTGCTGAAGCCTCCAGTCAGTCTGGATGTTTCCATCAGTGTAAATGATTTTTTTTTGAGTCTCCAAAGCTTCCAGAAACATTTTGAGGTGCAGTCAGGACTACAACTATCCAGGTAAGCCTGCTCGCCGTGCGCGGCCTCGGCCTGCACATCACATTTATTCCCCGCCTCCGCTCTGGGTGGATCACAGCAGCAGGATCTCAGCCACATGGGAGCACATTATTAAGGCTGCCCCGAGGAGCCGGCGCATGTTCCACATCGTCTATCAGACCCGAGACAAGTCATCTCCGCTGAGGTCGGGGTACTTTTCTTCTCTCATTATTAGTTTTTCGGCCGGGACAGATTCAATTTAACCGAGAGGAGACTCGGCGTGGTAAAAGTTAACAGCATGCAAATAATGGCTCTCGTTCATCCGACATGAAGGTTTGTGGGCTTTTCTGTCTGAGGCTTCACTTTGAAACACACAGAATCATCATGTGGTCCTTTATTAAGCCTATTGGGAAGTAATCTTTTTTCTCCTGGCTGTACAAACAGAAAAGGTCAGAGAGGTCCGCGGCCCTGGAGTTAGACGTAATTCAGTATCTTCAGCAGGATAAAGATAGACATAGAGACTAGGGTTCAGCCACTATTGGACACAAAGGCTGATGACAATACTGTATATTCTTTGCCTACATACAATGTCTTTAAGTTTTATTCTTCAGGGTGCAACAGCCTCTAAGATAAAATTTCTACCAAAATTAAAAAGGGGAAAAGTGGAACAAACTTCAAATATTTAGGAGCAGAAAAAGCTCAACATCGCCTCTTCCTACTGAAAAAAAAAAAACTTTTAATGTGAAAATAAGCACCTAATCCACACGCCATCCTCCTGAACATGAGCGAGGACCTGTGTACAGTGAGTAACAATACTTCACTGAATTTTAAAACATTTGCCTTTTTCTGTTCAGCTCTGTGTACAGAACAGGACACTTCTCTATTTCCAAGATCACAGAAATGGATTTCTACATCCACGTCTACTCTCCCCACTGTGAACAACATGGAGGCTCAATGCTGTTTCCAGCCAATAGCAGAGCTTTAGAGGCTTGGTAGATGTGCAACTAGAGGTGAGTGTCTTTTCATTTGAATGCGTTTCATATATGCAACTGTTTTCGACTTTGGCTTCATTAGATTCAGCAGAAAACACTGAGCATTTTTGCTGAGTAACATATTTATGTTTGTTTAAAAATGTTGGAGCAAAGACGCACGTAATGAGCTTGTAGAGCAAGACTTTTCTGTGGGGATGTGCCAGTATAATCTGACGCCGCCGGCTTCCGCTGGTTGTAGCGTCTAAAGCAAAGGTCAGATTGCTTTGACCCTGCCACCATGAGAGTCACCAGAAAATGCTGATTTTTGGTTATAATCTGTGTATATTCATTTCAAATTGCAGGTGTGAACAGTGAAAAAAATGTATAGTTTGGCACTTAATGTCAAAAACTGGGACATTTTAGAGCTTTACAGGTATTTGTCGGGATTCAGGACATCATGTTTGAAACTGGAACAATCCTGAATGTCTGGTCACATACCAGACGTCCCGGCAAAGTGACTTTTTAACCCAAAGGTGTACAGGTGTAACAATGGGATGAAAATTTTTAATTGAAAGTATTTTGAGCTTTAACCTGATCACTTTGTTTAACAGTTTGACACCAAAAAGCACAAACAAAATCAGCGCTGGTCTCACAGAAATATGTGAAATGAGCACGACTTTCTTATAGTATTACATGATAGTGGAATGAAACGGGTTAAAATTACATGCCTTTACCAAGAAAACAGAGCAAGACGGCAGGATGGCGGGTGTGTTTGTTTACTGTTTACAATGTTAGCTTGCTAACGTCAGCTTGTTTATTTCCCAACTTTGTATCTCATGGTAATGTTAGCTTGCTAATGTTAGCCATGACCTTTCCCTAACCTTAACCAAGTAGTTGTGTTGCCTAAAACTCCACTGGCTTGCTAACGTTTGCTGGTGGTGGCTCATAATTTTAATCTGTGGTGGTTAGACGTAATTTGTCCCAGTTGACTTTCCATTGTTTTCATGGTACCGGCACATAAAATTAACCCATTTCATGCCACCACCATGTAATATTTTGTAAAAAAAACAAAAAAGTCGTGGTCATTTCATGTATTTCTGTGAGATCAAGTTGGAAAAAAAGTGAAAATGCATAAATAAAAAGCTGAAATTAAATAAAATGCTAACAGCCAAGCCTGAAAGCCAAGCGTGCACGTGGCGGCTCTCACCTCGTAGTAGCTCTGCACCGCGTTGATGAAGGCCTCGTCAGCCACGATCTGCGTTTCTCCGCCGAGGAAAGCCTGGAAACGCTCCTTCACCGTCTGCAGCTGCTGCTTGCTGATCTGAGGAAGAGGAAGAGGAGACAGGTGTGAAGTAACAGTGTTTTTTTCTTCTTCTTCTTCTCAGCTGATATGACGGGAAGCTGCACAGGCATCACTGGGAATATTTGAAGATCTGAAGTTTTGGCGAAACACTGATTATGTGGAGGAAGGAAATGGAGTGCAAAATGACTTCTCTATTCGAAAAAAAAATCCCTTCTCGTTCCTTTTCTGCTCTTCCATGATAATCTGTAATTAGAGTAGAATATTTTGGGGCCTGCACAAATGATAATGTAGCTGATAACAGATTAAAAAATGTATAAATATGTTCCTCTAAAGAAGTAATAAGCCAAATGTTATAAATTACATCACTTTCATATACTGTATTTACCATCAAGTACGACCTAAAATGGGCAATAATCTATTTTTTACTGACTCTGGCATCCTACATTCCTCTTATTCTTAAATTTATATTAGTGTTCAGTATTATTATTATTGTTACAAAGATCTTACAGCCTTTATGAAGTGATCACTGCCAGTTAAAGTAGAAATTTTGAAGTTATTATATTATCCAACAATACAAGACAAGTATATTTGCACCTATTTCTGATTCTAATGTGAATCAAGCATCTGATTCTTATTCTGCGGCTGCACTCATTGAAATTCAGTGGAGATGAAAAGGCCGGCTAAATGCCTCACATCTAAAATGTAAATCTCTCTACAGAGGGGCCGGTGGCTCTGAGCCCAGTTACACTTGATGTGGATTCAGATTTTTCCGGAGGATGGACTGATCTTGTCCGACACGGTGAAAGTACCTACTCCACATCTCCAAACCTGAAACATGAGCATCGCCTCCATCAGTCTTTACCCTCTGGACAGAAAAAGCAACACTAGAGGTAACAGAGCTCGAGGGTTTGGCTGAGGAACGGAGCCATCTGATGATCACACTCGTGTCGGAGAGCAGAGGTTGTTTGGTCGGTAACACCTGAAGTCCAAATCTGAGCTGACCCAGAGCAGAGAGGCTGCAGAGGGCCGGGTCGGGACTGAAACACGGCGGAGCTGCAGCTTGTGTGTGTTTGGTTTCTTTAGCTTCACACCGACTGAAACAAACACCACATGACTCACACACAGTGCTCTTAGCAGACAGCATCATCATCATCCTGCCAGGTTACAGACGCTGCCACAAACAAATCTCATTCCACTTCCAGATTCTTCTCTGTCTGACTGACTTTCTCCAGCTCCATCTCTCTTTTCAAATCAACAACTCCTCCAAATCAAACGACAACATAAGTTTTCTGTTCTGACCCTCTAATATGAAACGCAGGAGCATCTCTGAAGGCTCATTCATGCTCGATGTTATATCCAGATAAGGACGGAGCCGTCTATCCATACTCGAGGACACGAAGAAGAAATTTTAAAAACTGATCATATTAGAGAAAAGAATTGTCCGTCCTCCTGCGGTTCTTGTTGTCAGTGTCTTTAGACTCTGTGTTGCCCTCTAGTGGATTTATTGCCCTCTAGTGGATTTATTGCTGAACATCCACGCTGGTGTAAAAGACGCATGGGAGTGTGTGGGCAGTGATGGTTACATCGTTTGAAAGGGATGGATTTATTTTCATACGTAAAGGAGCATAAATGAGCCTTCGTGCATCCCTAAGGACCGTTTCCTGAGCGAGCTCGTTTGCTAACGGACGTCAAACGGTTACTTGGTTAAGGTTAGAAAATGGTTACTGTTGGGGTTAATGAAAGGTCAGCGTCAGGGTTTCGGTACGTTAGCTACCTAAAAAGCTCTAGTTTGGATTTGAACTTAGTGAAAGTCTTGTTGGCCGACCCATCAACCACCACACCGACCTCCTCATGCAGATTTTGTTGCTCCCTTAATTCTACAACACATTGATTGATCCTTTAATTTAAGTGTCATGCTTCAGTTTCAGAAGGCAAGCCCATATGGACTTACAAGTGACTGTTGTACACATTGCAAACCATGCTCAAACATACAACAACAACAACAACAACAACAACAACAAAAATACACATCAGAATAAATCAGGAGTACATAGTCAAATCCAAATCCAGGCACTTCCAAAATACACCCCTCAGGTTTTGCATTAATTAAACAAAATATGCCGCCTTCTATTCCAGGCCTTAGAAATTAATTTTGCAGTCTTAAATACTTCAGTATGAAAGAGCCATTTCAGTTTCTGGCCATCATCTACCCAGAATAGCTCATTTTTGTTATTTGCATGACCACTAGAGGGCGCCTAACTTTAAAACGTAACTACAGGTCGTAAATAGCTGCTGCACAAACGAACTGTCACAATTAGTTGCGCTCGGCTGTCCAGGCATGAGGAACTGCATCCATCCTCTTCTACCCATAATGCCTCGTGTTTTACAGTCATTACATGCAGTTGGTAGGAGACATTTTCAGGTATCTTGGTGCTGTTGTTTTAATATTTTCCACCACCAGAGACCAAATGGCACTAATCTCACCTGGACAAACAATCTGTGGTAAATGCAGAAATGGAGCAGGTGTAATAAAAGCCCTAATTTAACGCAGCAGCAGCCCAAGGAAAACACAAACATGCACGGTCCTGGTTCATATCCTCGTCCATCATTTCCTGATTGCACTCCCCTCTGCTGCTTGTGTATCAATTACACGGCAAACACATAAAATGCTGCAGATTGCATTAGCTATTCTCCTTATGGGTCAAATTATTCCAGCAGGACCTCTGCTCTAAACCTGCTATTTCCCACCAACCTCCACTGCACACACACATAATTAGATTAGTCACTGTGGACTCCAGTCTGAGCCCTGCAGTAACTCCAATTACCAGCTTCCATGTCATTTTGCGATTCTTTCTGCCCTTTTTATTCTGCCACTTTTGTGTTTGCATGCCTAAATAAACAAAACAAGGAAAAAAGGATGAGCCGACGTTTGTTTTTGTTTTTTTATGTTTCTTGTATTCTCTTCACATACTCTACAACAAAGATGAAAATGAAAATGAATGACTATTCCACGTGTCCTTTCACTTTGTGCTTTACATTTAAAGGTGGTGTTTTTTGGCATTTAACCAGCATTTGTTCAGCATATCATTAGTATGATATGATCGGCAATAACTTCCACTGGATAAGCCAGGAATCTGCGGTGAATGCTGACAGCCGTGGGATCGAACTGGATTGTGGACTTTGAATCTCACGAGTGTGCAGCTGCTCTGAGGGACTTTGACATTTCAGCACAAGCGGCCGGGGTCAGAAATCGATGTCACGATAAACTAACATTTATCGAGCATGGCGGGACTGTCGCTGCCCGCATACACATCTCTATTCAAAAGAACGGAGATGCAAAAAACCAGCTGCACTGTTAAAGTGTCCTCAAATAAATTCAGTAAGACATGGGCACAATAACAAGTTTAATTTAACCTCTGCTACCAAGTACAACCTCTATTCCACTTGCTTTAAATGGTAAATCTGCATTTCTATAGCGCTCTTCTAGTCTACAAACCGCTCAAAGTGCCTTAACATGTTTAGCTTCGCATTCACGCATTCACACATTCACACACACACTCTCACACTGATGGAAGAGGCTGCCAAGCTGCCCATCACACAGCACAAAAAACCCCACAAATTCACAAGAGTCGCTGCCCAAATACTCCAAGATATGATCCAAATATGATGATATCCATAGTGAAGCTCTCCGATATGACAGTCAGAGATTTCATGTTTGGAGCACCACACACAGATCTGCCACAGATACACTCTGTATCCTAGAAACATACTGAGCGTGGATATGTCAGACATGACATGAGGTCATATTTGGAACACATGCATGGCAATAAAATAAGATATACCTGGTATCCTAATATAATACAGGTCCTAACAATGTTTACTGAGTCCATATTTGACCGGATATGATGCATACCAAAAAAAAAAAAAAAAAAAAGCCTCAGCATATCCATCAGAAATGGTCCGTATTCCCCTGAAAATCTCGGAGATATGCTATTGAAACAGCATTCACCCCCTTGGCATTTTTCCTATTTTGTTCCATTACAACCTGTAATTTTAATGGATTTTTTGGGGGATTTTATACAATGGACCTACACAAATTAGTCCAAATTGGTGAAGTGAAATGGGAAAAAAATCTTTAAAAAAAACGAATAAAAGGCTGAAAAGTGGAGTGTGCGTATGTATTGATCCGCTTTGCTGTGAAGCCCCAGCAATGACTAATTATGTGACAGAAGTGACATAATTAGTCAGATAGGGAAAACGCTGGCGAGAGGTCGGGTTATAAAAAAAAATATCCCAAACTTTGAACATCCCACACAGCAGCACCATTAAATCCTTTATTAAAAATGAAAAGACTATGCCACCACAACAAACCTGCCCAGGAGGCAACGAGGAGAGCCCAGAAAACCCCGAAGGAGCTGGAAAAACGGCAGCATCTGTCCATCGGTCCACCTTAAACCATCCTCACAGTGGATCAAACGATACAAACCCCCCCAAAATGCATTTTAATTCCAGGCTGTAAGGCAACAAAACAGGAAAAACACTGATGGGGTGAATACTTTTGCAAGCCGCCATTTAATTAATGGCCGCTGTTTGTCTCCTATATGGACAAACTGCGACCTAATTTCCTGCTACTGCTACTACTACTACTTTGTCTTTTGCTTTGTCTTTTGCATTAATAATACAGACTGCGACACAGGGCCTCTTGCCTGTTTACCGTCAGCTGTGTGGTGTAAACAAACCAACAAAATAAAATTCACAAAATAAAAGCCCCACATTTCTGTTGGGGAGAAGAAACATTATGAAAGACTCAGAGCAGAGAGAGTCAGAGCAGAATATTCATTTTTATTAACCATGTAAACAGCTTAGTAGGACTGTTGTCTTTTTCAGAATAAGGGCAGAAAAATAGAATATTTCATGCCTGTAAACATAGTCAGAGTTTATATTACAATAGATGAAATACTTTCAGCACTCATCAGTGCATCTGGACAAGAGGTCAAATGTCCAACTGATGAAGTCGAGGGTGAAACCGTTGAGTTCCGTCTTCTCTGAGGCACAACAGACTGCTGAGTCGATGCTGAGTCATCGTTTCCAGCAGCCTGTTGCTGCGCTGACGGCGCTCAGGACGTCGTATTTGTGTTCAGCCACCCCGGTGAATCAGCTCTGTGTGTGAAACGTTTGCCTGTCTGAAAATAAAAAGTTGTTTTTGTGAGGATTTTGTGAATGACGGTCAGTTTCTGTGCGCGGCGGCGGCGACACCTGACCCCCTCGGCCCGTCCCGCACACCTGCGAGGAGGCAGACAGCCCCGCCGTGCAGACATGACCTTCGCTCCGCAGGCCTGCACGACCCGCCCTCCCTGCTCGCAAGACTCCACACCCATTGGCCGGCACCCCTCTGCTGCCGTGGTTACTGTTACCATGGTCGCAGCAGCAGAGGAAACAGTGCGAGATTACAGCTTCCTTAATGGGGGTCAAAGTTCACGGTTGGGATGAGCGGCGCACAAATCGTCTGCATGCTGCACATTTTATCCACCGTTAATCTACAGTATGTACAGTGTAATATCATTAACAGGAGGCCGGGTGGAGCAGACAGTGAATCAGCAGTGACACAACTGACTGGTCTGTGAGCTGCACACACACACACACACACACACACACACACACACAGTGGGTCTCAAACAGGAATGTGTTTTTGCAAGCTGTGGTGCAGCTCAGGTGGAAAATGTCAAGTGAAAACATGAATGCACGGTTAAAATGAGCTGAAATTAATTCTACTTACAGTGCCATGTTCATTAAAAACCAATCTCACAGACGATAATTAACACCAGTCAAGACAAAACAGGATAAGATCAAAGAGAGAAACATGCATAAAACAGCATTCTCATTACACGTCATTTAATTATTCCCCCCATTTACACAGGTGAAGGTTGCAGACACTAAATTCGCTGCATTGCCAGGAAACCAGTCTGCGTTTTATTCGACTTTCTGTTCTTAAAATGACTTTAGCTGCTAAAAAAAGAAAACGGTTTCGCCGGGTGATGAGGCGCCTGGACACCGGAGTCTGTGATGAAGCTTCACAACCGAGCTGCAAAAACGGAGCGGGAGCTGCGAGGCTGGGAGTCGGCGAGGTTTTCTCAAAGAAGCGAGGAGCGTGCTGAAAGAGGGCGAACGCTTTCAGCCCGCGACCGTCTGCTTCAAAGGTTAACAGTTTCAAGTTCATATCTAATTCCAGTGCTAATGGCTGTGGGAAGCAGTCGGAGCCTGTTGTAGCTGCACAGAAACTGGAGAGAAGACATTTGGAAACATCTGCTGTCTGCTGCATCGCACACTGCCCAATGAAAGCCTTAATACACACACACACACACACACACTAAAGAGGTGTGTACCAGTGTGTCTCTGGGTGTCAGTGTTTGTTGATGAAGAGACAGAAATGAGTAACACCTTTCCCTCCCTCTGCCATGGAGCTGAAACAGTGCAGAAAAGTGTGTCTTTATGAATCGGTGGCGTATGGCGCCAGCTCGCAGGACGTGGCGACTGATTTTTGGTTCAAGACGTCCACAAGCCTCACTGAGCTTTCAAACAGGAACTGTCGATGCACGCTTTGCGCTGTAAAGACACAAAAACAGCTTCGAGTTCACCTACGCTCTGCTTTTGACCCGGTGTGAACAGACAGAGCGGGACGAGCGCAAAACCACGACACCGAAACTGCAGGGTGAGGCTCCAAAATGCTAACCAACAGGCAAGACAAGAGGCCTGTGTGTGTGTGTGTGTGTGTGTGCGTGTGTGTGTGTGTCCGGTGAAAACGATCAGAAAGCAGAGCCTCACGAACTACAACGGACACAAAACAGCAGATATAAAAACCAAAAACGTAAAACTACTACTACCACTGATATCCTCACCCTGCTGCTCCCCTCAATCTGCATAATTTCCACAGGTGTCTTTATCATGCCATTAAACAGTGCAGCGAGTCTGCAATCAAAAAATAGATTTAACCGCAAAAATATCAAAATTGCAATCAAAAAATGTTTTATTGCAAGTCAAACACACTTGCGGTTAAAATGTGAATCAGAAACATTTGTTTGCAAATGAAAAACTTTTGCCCTCTGTTGAGTTATAATGTAACAGCATAGCAGCAGTTCTATTCCTCACTGCTATCCTGAAGGTGGCGCTGTTACTGTTACGTTACATCTGTGGATGTTGCCGAGCTGTCACTCCGGTCGAGACCGGCCAATAAGAGCGTGTCTTATGTTTTTCAGCGTAGGTCCCGCCCACCAGATTCAGCTCAACAGCAAGCAAACAATAAAAAAATTCCAGATTGAAGTGTCGATAGTTTTGCTTTCAAATCAATTTTTTGTTATTGCAAACCTATTCTATTTAGTTGCATTAAAAAGAAGCAAAAAAAAAAAAAACTCACTCCATACATATCCACAGCAGTTTAATATGTATTCTGCATGCACAGTATCAAGTAAGTCTGTTTATGAAAAACCCCAGAGGTGGACGAGGGAAAAAATGGAAGAAATCTTGAGAAGCACAGAGTTGATTCAGATTCAGAGTCTTTTGGCTAAAATGCATATTAGTTATAGACTCATTGTAATAATCTGAATTATTGTTAGTATTAGTCGACGAAAGCTATTGAAGTTTTGGTCTCTTTTGAATCAAATGCATTTTTGTGATTTGAGGGTCTTTTCATCAGGCAGATGGTTTTAGCTGCTCTTCAGTCTGAACTCCAACTCTCTCTCTGCTGCTTCACGTGGAGCAGAAAGCACAGAACACCGTGGGATGAACAGCAGGGCGTGGTGCCTTCAGGCGTCTCCTGAGCTCGTTCGGATTCCTCCCACACCGTTTGTGACCACAGGCCGTCTCCTCTCTTCCTGCCGGGCGGTGTGTTTTATTTTCTGCGGCGTTATCAGGAAAGTGTGAACACAGATTTACATACATACATTTTTTTTTTTTCTTGATTGGAGTGTTGTTGGAATCACAGTGAGCTCTGTGTAGAGGTTTGGCTGTGGCTCCGCCCACTTTCAACCAATTCAGCCAATGACAGGGCGGCACACTGTGAGGGTATATTTTGAGAGACGCACCAGAGGGGGGGGACAGTCTGCTAATAACATTTTGGTGCCGTCTCGTCTCATCAATGAAAACCAAACGCGCTCGTCATCATAGTTGTTATTACCTATGATCTATTTTTAGCTCGTCTCGTCTTCGTCATGGAAAAAAAAAACATTTTTCATCATCGTCTTCATTGACAAAACACACTGGAGCACAAAGAGAGGACAGGGGAGCAAATATTACAAACATTAGTAATTACAGCAGACACAATCCTGACGACAGCAGCAGCAGGACGAGGGGGGTGATGAGGAGGACGGG
>OMLB01044391.1:4459-20695 GCA_900302555.1 Myripristis jacobus | reverse complement strand
TTGAAAAATGCAAACAATGAATATGAGATTAAATGACTAGGTAAGATGATTTTTTTTTTTTTTTTTTTTTTTTACAGTGCTGCTCCACACATTCACTATTAGCCTCTAGCTGCCTCCAATATTTGAGCATTTTGTTGAGAAAGTATTGCTCCTATCTCTACAAGGAAAACACCTCTGAGCTACTCAATACTCAGGGAGGGACACACAAAACGCATTATAATATTTCACATTTGAATGCCAGAGGAAAGGAATGAACCACGCAGCTTTCCTGAAAAGTCGGTTTGGTTATCAGCCGCTTCTGTGAACACGGCAACCAAAACACGAGGCACACTGCACCACGTGCATCTGTACATACTTCAATGAAATGCGCATACAGTTCAGCTCTTGACAGCTGAAGCCCTGTAGGCGGTCAGGACCTGTTGGATGGATGGACACCATCTGCTTAGAGGAGAATTAGATTTCTACTTCCATAATCCCCTCACCTGAACAGAAGGGGCTATACTGTCAAAGTATCACAACATGATATTCAAAGTGCACAGTGTTCAACAAGGCGATGCATTTCACTCTTTTGTTGCACCCCGCTAACAAATGAAAATAAAAGAAATGGAGTTGAGAGAGCTTGCACGCTGAGAGTAGTTTATGGTATGCCTTTTTTGTAGCATTTAATGATTGAATGCAATGTCTGTGAGGATTTTCAGTCGTCCAGGTCCTGGTTATCTGAGAAGGGTTTGAGCGGAGGGCAACTGGACTTGGTTGTAGATACTTTAGATTCATTTCATCTCCTCCAGTTGCCCTCGAGCCAGCCGGCTTTGGATAATAATTTGGCATGATAAATTGCTCACTGACTCACTCCCAATGTAAACTGTGTTAACTTTATTAGTGGAAGAATCTGACAACTGTGGTTAAACGTTAAGCGTGTTGAGGAGAAGTCCCTGGGTGACCACGCATGAGCACATGACACCCTGTTCCTTCCTCATTAGCCCCGCTGCCCTTTGGCCCAGAGGCCAAAGGAAAAGTAGCTCTCTCTCTTCCTCTCTCTCTCTCTCTCCATCATTCTCTCTTTCTTACTCCCCCACACACACTCTCTCTCCATCTCATGACTCTCTGCTCTGTTTTTGCTCTGGCTTCATGCATGTGTGTGTGTGTGTGTGTGTGTACGTGTGTACGTGTGTGTGCCCATCCCTAGGCCTTTGACCTCTGCCGAATGATGGAGCAATATAAAATAAACAGGGCAGTGGAACCTGCCAAAGGAAAACATCTGCTGGGGTGAGTGCAGAGGAACACACGGTCTCCAATCAATATGTGTCCCGCTCCCCGCCCAGGACCTGCTGGAGGTGGTGGGAAACTTCCCATTTGGTGTGTGTGCTGTTGTCATTCAAATCAGTTATCTTACAGTCTCTAAGAACAAGGCATCAGCCAATTGTTTGTGGAGGAGTTAATGGAGCTATTTAATTATGGTGGAGCTTTCTCCCCATGTGACTGTTTTGAAAATAATAAACATAATTTGTGAGCTGCAGGAAAGCCTTGGTCACTTTTTGTTCCACATGCATGAATTGAATGATTGTTTTTGACCATTATAAGGATGTTATCAGCAGCAGATTTGAGAGACTTATCATGATTTCTTCTGTCTTAGCTTATAACCATCCAGGAAGCCCAACATTTTCAGACAAGGCATTAGCATAACACTCTTGGCAGCCACAACAATTTGGCTCTTTTCCCAATCATCTTCAGTCTGTGGCAAATCTGTGCCCAAGCTGTTGCTCCCGACTTGTGCCCTCTGCCATCGACCAGACACACCGCCTACAGGTCAACTAAGGTGCTTAGGAGGACAGAAAATTAACCTAATAAGCTCAATAGAGACCTCTCAAATGCTAACAGGATTAGACCGAGGCCACTCCCCCTGCCATCTTTCCCCTCTAAACACCTTATTGCTGTAATCTACTGTCCACAAGCTGACAAGCTAAGTGACCTCATTAGCTTCGTTGCGTTCCAAGTTTTTGTAATCCCGCAGCCCATCATGATCTGAAAAAAGATGCCCAGACCCATGGCTGCCCTACGACCGGGAGGCTTACTGTAATTATGTAAGCTACAATACAGGACAGCGTTAAGCTTCCTTCAGGTTGGCATTCAACCTGCTGAGTTCAAAGGAAGCCACCTTTGTGTAGCCCGTGCCAGTGAACTTTATGTGACATGTCTTGCAATAGCCATTTCACAGTAACGATTTCTGCTGTATCTTCCTTGTATCTTCAAAAAAAATGTCAGTGTGTACAGTGGTGTTTTGAAGGGGCTCATCAATCCAAGAAGTGGCACAGAAACATATAAATCTTTAACTTAAGTTACTGAAAAGCATGAAAATCATTGTACTATGAGGGTTGGTTTAACAAATAAATACATAAATAAATAAGCACAACATTTACGTGAGCTGGCCTAATGATGAGACACATCTTCCATAAACTTTTGTCATATAGCTGTGTGAAAGCTTTGCATCTCCAAAAAGTCTTCTCTTCATCAGCTCAGAAAAACAGTCAGACAGGATTTCACAAGGCCAAAAGTTGGTAGAACATTCTCAACTCCTAGAGGAAAATATTATGCAGCGGTGTGCCATTTTTCACCCAGCGATGACAATATGTAACAAGGGCTTCACCCCTAATCTAAAGTCAGTGATGGTGGATTGTGCCGTCATTAAGTGAGTGGGTGAGAGCACAAAGTGGATGTGATAGGCCATTTGATTGAGGTCAAACCTCTTCTTTGCTCTCCTGCGCCAATAACATCCCATCCTCCTGACCCCTCTGTAGGCCAACTGGTGTCAGAAAGCTCAGGAGAGAGGTGTCAGGTCAGCTTGGCAGCGTCCCAGAACAGAGGGAGAGAATAGAGAGATGTAGAGAGCCGGGGATGAGAAGGGATATGGAGTGGCTGTGACGGGTGAGCTAATGGCTTTGAGAAAGAGAGGCACGTTGACGAGGCTGTGATCTCTTTATACAGCTTAGAGCGGGACAACTTATTCAAATGAGAAACGGATGCAGGGAGTAAATGAGTTGACCTGAAACCCCTGGGTCACTGCCCCCTGTGTGCGTATGTGTGCGCAGAGTGTGTGTGTATGTGTGTATCATTGCATCCACCCCCACACTGATTGACAGCCTCTGTCATTGTCTAATAATGGTTTGGGTATTTTTCCCAGGCACTGAAAAACTCCCCTCTCCACAAGCTCGGGTATGTATTGGCTGTTGGCTATTAGCTGATCCTCTCCCAAAGAGAAAACTAATACTCAAAGTCTTAAAATACGCTAAAATGTCAACAGCAGAGATTGGTCGAGGCTCTTTATACGTCCAAAAAAGTGACTATTAAAATTCCAGAGGCAATCATGCATCATACTGTGTTTGACTTCCTTATCGTTCTTCTATTACTCCATCAGCGTGCCTTCACAAGGCAAATGTGTTTCAATGCATATTTCATAACAAACATATCTGCAATCACATTTTCACAGCTGAGATTAGATAAGAGCTTTCACACGGACCTTTTCTTTAGATGTTGGATCAAGGTTAAAGCAAGGGTTTAATAACTTCGAAAATCTGAAGCAAGTTTGAAGTGTAATCGTCAAGAGAAAACCATTATAAAAGATAAGATCCTTTGGTTCAGTGATTTCTCATCATGACCCAATCACAGCAGCAAAACTGTGAGGAGGTATTACACCTTAAAGCAATCACGGCCGGAGCAGTCACACATGAACACAAGCTCAAGGCTGTAATATTAATCTGGATGTCTATGGAGTGAGCCTTACATGATAAACTGCAAAATATCAGCCTCTTGGATATAAGCATCCGCCAGGGGTTATAACAATCATGTTCCAGTCTAAAAAAGCTTTGATGAACTCGGTGGCTAAACACAGCACATACAGAGAGAGAGAGAGAGAGAGAGAGAGAGAGAAAGAGCAAAATGGAATGATAATTGTATCATCTGCTCTAATGGCAGCTATTACAACAATAGCGATGGTGACCTGAAGCGACGGGGGGGGGGCGAGGCAGGCAGGCCCTCTCGGATGACCTCTGCTCGGGAAAGGGCAAGCTCAGGCAAGAGTCAGGGCGTCAGGGGCTCACCACCTCGTCTGGCCTCCTGAACCCTCCATTCACAGGCTAACACAACAGCCAGGCATCGCTGTGACCCTGTGGGTGTGACACTCAACCTTTGCCTTAACCTCCTGACCGCTGGTCACAGCTGCAGCTGACCGGCTAGGGCAGGTCAGGGCAGAGGGGGGAGGCTGAAAGGGGGAGGAAGGGATGGGGATGATGGAGAGATCAGCGAGGAGAGGGGGGGAAAGATGCAAGAGAGGACATGAAAGGGTGAAGATGGAGAGATGGAGGCAGGGGCAAAGGATAAAAAGAGAGATGGGGAGATACGATTGGGGATAATCAGTGTTTATGTGTGTGAGAGAGAAGTTGGAGTACAGAGAGAGAGATGGCAAGGAAAAGTGTGAAAGTGCAAAGAGGACAAATGGGCAGGCCGTCCATTTTGTGCGTACATCAGCCATTGTCCCGGCCCCATCCCCCTTCTCTCCGAGTATTGTCACAACAACGCGGCCGGGAACGGATTTATAGAGTTGGCTTGTGCGGGAAAAAGGGCATGTGCACTCAGGAGGTCAGCCTCGAGGTCCTCAGTGTGTTCAGTCCTTGAGCCAGCCTACACATTCATGACAGCTATTTCTCCGAGTGAAATACGAGGGGGAGAAACGCGGCATGTGGTGAGCGGATCCTGTTGAACGAGCCGTGCTTTGGATCCTCTTCATTACAGAATTTACTGGTTTGGGTTCAGGTCGTAAGTCACTGTTGTAAGAGCTGAAAAGTCATAATTGACAGTCCTCTTTCTTATTTTCTCTACATATTAACCTCCCCGTTATTAGGAGGTAAATGTGATAGATAGATAGATAGATAGATGCATGTATACATACATATATACATATTTTATTTTATCCCAGCAGATAAAAAACAGAAAAAAACAGAGCAAGAAATCATTTCCAAGCAACTTAATCCTCATAAACAGAAAATTATAATTAAAAACACAATTAAAGACATTTGTTCAACGCAACAGTTGAATGCAGTTGTGATGAAACAGCAATCAGTGTGGTGCCGGGCTGTAACTCCACGTACTGTAGACAATTTTCCGTATGTATTCAGCAGTGATTAGTATATTTAAATTAGCGTAATTTTGCAGCTGAAATTCAACAGAGATGCAGATTGCAGCTGATTGATTGATGTGGATACTCGAGGCGGTTATTAAAGTGATTGCATCTCACAGAACTGTCTCCTCCCTCTTCGGCTCCATGGCCTCCAGCGCCTCGATCTGGCTCTGCTGACTCTCTCTCTCCGACCCGGCCGCCACCTTCTGCTCCAGCCTCCACACCTGCTCCCGGTACTTCCTGCGAGCGTTCCGGTACAACCCCACCGCTTTACTGGAAACAAAACACCGCGAGATGTAGTATCCCACAAACACATCATTTGCTTTACTGTAACAACACTGCAGAGACACTGATGCTTTTGAGTTTTTCACTCTTTAGTTGGGTGTGCTGTGAGATGACGATGAGCCAAGATGAAGCAAAAGCACAGAAGATGAATGGAGCAGAAGAGTTATGGAACGGTCTGCCATGGTCATTTGGCTGGAACAGAATGAAACAGCGATTGTGGGTCGTTGCTACGGAGACAACACATGCCAGTAGAGCGACAAAGTGTGCCACACTAGCTTGAAAACTGAGAGGACATGTTGGCTGCTTGATAAAAGCCACCACTGATTGGTTCAAAATTCCTCAATTCCCCTCCATCTGCAAGGCAGCAGAGATGAGACTGTAAAACCTCTCAGCTCAGCAAGTCAGCAACTCACTTCAATGCGGTTTAAACAGAAGTTAGCCTGGTACAACCAACCATCCTGCTGAGATGATTTGAAAGGGAGAGTCCCATCCTGCTTCAATTCAGGTTTTGTGAATGAAACTGTCTTTGCGATGTGTACCTGTGAGCCTGCATGAGCCGAGCGATCTGCTCTTTACTCTGCCTCCTGTGGGAGGCGCCGTCAGGGAGGCACGTGTTCATCGACTCACGCACCAGAGCCAGCCTCTTCTTCAGAGCTTGTTCCCTGAGCAAAAAAACAAACAAACAAACAATCAAGTAGACAACATGATGATACTCAGAGAGCCTGCTCACATGGAGCTGTAAGGATCCTTGATGTGTCAATAAGTGCAGACTGTCATAGCAGTCTATTTTTATGTAGGCCTGGGTCAAATATTTGTGCTCATGTCTTTAGGGTGTGTCCTTGTCCTCTGAATGACCCTGATGTGGATATTAACCGTAATCTTTTCTTTTACTCACTCAGGATTTGAGATTAGTGAAATAGAAAGAGGATGCTCTCTCAAAAATGCCAGAAATAAATGATTACTCACCCTCCCTTTTTTAGATCTGAAAGACTGTCACAGATGATTTGATAGACCCCCCCCACTCGTAATGAGCCATAGGAGAGAACTAGAAGTCATGTATGTCCAAAGTCTGCATTTCTGCTGATAGCGTTCCCAAGCAACAGCCCAAAACCAGGCAACAGATGCCGTTAACACACTGACAACCATCAGTCACCTTCACGTGCATTCACTGTAAAACCACAGATTTGGCCTGATTACTTTACAGCCCGTGTTGTTGCTTATCAGCTGATGCACCAGGAATTTGGTTTCTTTGTGAAGCGTTAACACAAAACAGTCAACAGAGAGACACAGCCTCATTTGTAAAGATGAGATTTTGGTCAGCCTGAGCACAAAGCAATTCTTTACCTGTGCAGAACAGCCTGCAGCTCTCTCAGCGTGGCCTTACCGCGTGGACCAGGCACATCGCCATCGCCGCCCAGTTTAGCCGCATTCTCACAGAGCCTCTGAAACATAACATTCAATTAGGATTAGCTTTGAGCTTGAGAGAAAACCTCCCCATCTATTTCATATTCATTTGGCTGCTCCACAGACAAAGTTGTTGTTGTTGTTTTTTTTTTAAATCTAAAGGGAAAGGACAGAGGAGAACAGAGTGGCGTTTATTAAGCCACCTGGGAAGAAATTGCGATTTCGATTAAACAGCTTACAGGACAAACTTGATAGAGGCCGCTGAGTGTGCAAGACATGAGAGACTCGTGGTCTGACCAAGTGAATCCAGGTAAATGCTTACTGATTTCACCTTTTAAATCCACTTTAGTCACAAAGGAGAAATGTTGATGAGGGGGAGAAGACAGGTTTAGCAGGATTTTCAACCACTGAAACAAATGAGACGGATTATGCAAAAAAATGTGCACAAGATGTTCGTAATGGCCTGTGCACTCAGGACGCACGAGAGGGCCTCAACACTTAACAGAAGGCTTTACTAACCTAAAACAGCTCTTTCTCAATTCTCAGCCCTCACTTATCTACCTGAGTTTGTTCTGAATCTGCATTGTTTGATAATGACGGAGGTGTGAAGCACGGTCTAAATCTGTGCTGCAGCAGCAGAACAGCCCAGCAGAAGACCTTGTGGAACCGAAATATCTCCCTTGGCCTGGAGGGATTCTGCTTTGGTAGATGTTTGATTTCCCATGTGGGACAGCCAGATTTGAATCTGGTCTGTCACACTAGACCAACCTCCTGCTCCCTCATGCTCAGTTCACCTTGATTCTGTATTATTTGGAAATGACAGACGTCTGTATTTCTGTAGGAACCCGCCCCACCCGTCGCTCAGCCTTGCGGTCCTCCCGCTCCTCTCTCAGGCTCTCTGAAACGAGAGCTCCAGCTGCATCCTGCGCCTTCTGGGACATTAGACTCCACTCCAGCCGCCGCCGCTCCTTCTCCATGAGGCGGATGAGACCTCGCAGCTCTGACATCTCCTCCTGGACACAAGCAGTTATACACGCTTCCAAAGTCAGCAAAACTTTTTGTGGAACACATTTCAAACAAGTGAAAAAAGGCGCAAGACATACATATCCCAAAGTGTCACCACCTCTTTTGAGGCTGCTTAGACACATGGGATGTCAAATGAAGCATCCCAAAAGTAATTCAAATATTTCAAATGATTTGGGAAATATATTTTTGCTCATTTCTGGCCCACAGGACCCAGTAATTAATCTGCTAATTAAGACCCATTGAAACCACGCTTTACCAGTGTCCTCTGTTTCAGTCCTGTCCCACAAAAGGTCATTGCTCACTGATCTCAGTAGATATATGAGGCGGGGATCTTCCAGAGCAGTCTCCTACTAATGCAATATATACAGGCAAAGCTGTACGTGTTGGGATAGTGAGCTAGGGGTAGTCTCCTCTCTGTCTATTTGTCTGCAGAGTAGTGATTTTTTGAGGTTTTCATTGCACCAACCAAAATGTTAAAGGACAGGTTCTAAACATGAAGCTGCAATCATTCCCATTTATGATGAAAATATAAGATCTCACCCTGACACTGATGAGCTGAAAAAGCAGGGCAGCCTTCTCCTTCTTGGAGTCAGGAGGGTTGTCGTTGTCTGCAGCCCCGTGACCCCCTCTCGTCCCGGGCACATTGCCGGTGTCGGGGCTCAGTTTGGCCTCTCCACGTGGACCTCGCTTAGGCAGGCAAATAGCTGCCCGGTCCTTTTTCAGACGTTCAATTTGCTGATGAAGGGCAGCTTCTCGCTCCACCATCTCAGACGGCCTGTATGATAGAAGGGAGTGAGTTACTAGTCAAAAAAAAGTGGAGAAAAATGTGTGAATTCAAAGTTTAGCTGCTCTGTCATCTTTGAAATCTTTTCCCTTCCTTAATTTTTTTTGCAGTTTCACCCAATTATCTATCTATACACACTATTTTAAACTACCTCTGCCCTGTGTGACTCTGTGGTTCAATCTCCTCTGTGCCCCCTGCTGCCAAGAAGGAAGTCGACAGCTCCTCAGCTCCCAGGTTCCTGAGCTGGGCTGCTGGACTGCCGGGCTGCAGCCTGTCGGCGTCTGGCTCTGAGAAGATAAAAACTCACTGTGAGTCTATGTTTGGAGTGTGTGTGTGTGTGGGTGTGTGTGTGTGTGTGTGTGTGTGTGCGTCCTTGCATGTGAATGGGTGCATGTGCTGAGATATAAACAGTTGTAGATGAGTGGTATTTAAACACCTGCTGAGTCTGTCTGAAGTGGAGCTCCCTGCTGCTTCTTAGCCTCATAAAGCGACAGCAGCTCACTGTAGGCATCCTCACATTCCTCGCTGTCAGTCAAAACCACAAAACACAAAACTCAGACAAACCACATGATAAGAATACGAACTGATAATGGTAGACTGCTGGCATGCTCTTATTCTTTTCTGCCATACTTTAGTTTATAAAGTCAAGTGAATGCTGTTGTCAAAGAGTGTGTGATATGTGTGTGCAGTGCATGTTGTATGTGGACATATGGCTTTATGCTGGCGTGACGTGTGTCTTCTGTGTGTACCAGTATCTGAGAGCCATCTGCAGGGCAGAGCAATCAGCCTCATATCTGCTCAAGGCCAAACTGATCTGCTCTGACTCCCCCTTCCTTCGCTCCAGAGCTGCAGTCAGACGTTCGTTCTTAGCCTTCAGCCTCTCGATGCACCTGGGACACAGCGAGGAGGATGGGGGGGGTCAGGACACAGAACCGGAGGGAACACTCCTAACTAACATTGCTATTTTAATTATCTAAATGTTTCCTGAAAGCAGAGCCCCTCCAGAAGCTGGAAAAAAAATGGTTGAGCTCAAATGATGTTTATGGAGTAGAAGAACCACCACTTTTTTGGCTAAGTAGTGTTGAACTGAAGCCCAGTGAAACTGATAATAGCTCCAAGGTTAAGAGAGGAGGTAACTAACATTATATGATAGAAGCTAGTTCCTCTTCCAAATTCAATCTAGCCATTCTGGCCTCAAGCTTAATTTATGAAAATAATTAAATAGGCCTACATGAGTAAATGAATGAATACATAATACAACAAATACACTACAAATAATGAAGAAATCATTGCTATATATTTCTATGTTCCCATCTTTATGTAATGAAAATCAGATAACTGGGAAACTTTAATGCCAAAATGAAACTCTGGTCAAAATAAAAAATACAAAAAGGATGGTGACGTTAGAAAGTCAGCAGGCTAATAACTAACATCCTCCTACTTAGATGGCTATGTGCAAGAATGATTAGTTGAAACTGGAGATTCAGCCAGGCTAATTAGATAACCTAAATAACTTAGTATGGGTTGGCTAGACTTCACAGTAGGAAGTACGTCCTCTTTTACCCCTTGTCTTCTTCACTGCACTTCAGGTGGAGTTAAGAGATGGGTGATGGGTGGGACCCAGGCCCTACCCATCAAGGTTTATCTCACCCAATGAAATTACTTCTTCCTTGCAGGTACCTGCCCCCAAGAAATGTTTGTGTAGGTAAAATCCTAATTTGCATAGCTCACAATCTTGTGGACATACTGTAGTATTTTGGTGATCATCCAGACATGTTGCCATTTGAACTGTGTCGTGGTGTAAATGAGCCCCTTATAGACATAAAAAAAATAACCACACAGTGTTTCACATGCATGCATCCAGTTATGTGAATACACAGATGTTTAATATCCTGAACTGGGTCTCAAACTCACGTGTTTAGTCTTTCTGTCTCACTGTCAAGGCCGACGGGGCTCGAACAGGGGCTGCCGCCGGAGGCACTGCCTGAGCTGCTGGGGGCTGATGGAAATGGGGAGGGGTCCCCACCAGCAGATAGAGGAGACAAAGCTCTGGTGGCCCTTCTGAGGATCAGCGGGGAACCAGGGAAGGGGGAAGAGGCCCAGCCTGGACTCAGAGCCCCACCCGTGGCACTACCTGAGGGGCTGTAGGAGGGAGAGAGACTGCCGGATCTCCAGGCCTTGTGGAGACTCACCGGCTGGGACACAAAGGAAGCCATGACACTCATACACATTTGACTGCATTACTACAATCTTGCAGTATTTCAGTTTAGAAATTCAGTTGTTTCAGCTAAATTGTAGGTATGTAAACTTATGGGCGTATTTCCTTCCAAAGTTGACCATGCAACATGAGCCAAAGCGTTTTCTGGTATTGATTAGTCACAATTCTATGACTCACTATGACTCACTTGCCAGGGACCAGCAAACAAAGACAAGATGAAAAGCATAATTGTTATAAGACTAGCCAGAGTGTGTCAGCGGAGTTAAATAGCTTACACCTCTTAAATCAGTTTGCCCTTCTGGCTTCTTTAGTTTTCCCAATCCCACAGTATCAGTGATAGCACTATTAATTAACCCGGTGTTAATCTTACCTTCTCCTGCTGTTTGCTCTTCTCTTCTCCCCCGCTTTGTGCTCCATCTGGCTCCCTCCGGTGGCTCTGCGAGGTTCTCCTGCGATCTCGGTGCTTGTGCAGATCCAGGATATCCCTCTGGTTCTGCTGACGCTCCTCATTTGGCAAGTCTTTTGGGCATGAAATCCCAAACTCTCTCTCCATCTCCTCCAGAATCTGAAACCAGTGTGCAACATTTAATGAAAGGGAACAAAAATCTTTCAAAACTATGCCAAACACAACATTGCTTGACAACTGTATCAGGAGAAATATTCACGGCATTCTCGGGGCATAGAGTATCTTTACTGGAGTGCAAATAATTGGTAGCTGTGAAAATCTGCAATTGTGATTTATATCAAAATTCCAACCGAGTGAGGGAACAAGGAGTTAAGATGCTGATGGTGCAGCACGTGAATTAATTATGAAGCATTTGTTACTGTTTTCTGACCTGGGTGGCCTTAACCCAGGTCTCATGGGCTGCTACGAGATGCTCCGTCTGCTTTTCCCGATCAGACGCCGTGATGGGAATGGCCCAGGACCTTCTACAGCTGATTGAGTCCTCCACTGCTGACAGCGCCTCCTGCAGTTTTGACCATGTTGCGCCACTGCCCCCTAGAGGGAGAAAAGTAGAGGTGCAAACAGTTTTTAATTTGTGATTGTTGAACCATATTTGTTTTGGTTCATCTTACTGCAGTACAGTATAGCTGAGCACATGCATCATGGATGGTGCGGCACAAAAAATTACAAGAGCTGTGAGGAAGCCTTAGTTTGATTTAGGCAATAATGCAGTTCTTACTCAGTGACTTTACATACAGGAGGATGTCATTTACAGTGGTATACAGCCACCAAAATAGTTTCACCATCCCAACAATAATAAAAAAAAAAATGGGGATGGAGATAGATTAAGTGTGAGAAGTTACTTTCGCTGTTTTCAGCTTTTTGTTCATCAACACCTAGGCATGCTTTGACTTGTTGTCTTTTACAGACCAAGAACAAATCTATTGAATAGTACAGGAGTTGCCCTTTTGGAAAGTAAAATAAAGTACTTTTTGGTTTTCGAGATTCATAAGGGATGACTGAATGCAGAAGTGTGAAACCTGTGCCAACCTCTTTTTGTTCCTGGAGGTTTGGATGTGGCAGCAGAAGCAGTTTTTCTCTCTGGGCCAGAGGTGACCAGCCTGTGGGACAGGAGGTCAGGAACCACAGGTCTGGATGGGCCTCGTGGTTTAAGGTCCCCTGGATCACTGAGGAACAACAGTAACAAATCATAGCTAGTGTGTGTAATTTGAGTAAAAACTACTTAACTGAAGTAATGCATCATTTGTTCATTTAAAAAAAAATGAACTATGGTGGAGAACTACATGAGAGCAAACAATGTAGGTTTCTCAGTTGCCACCAAAGCACTGTTCTGGCTGAATGAACCTTTCACACTCATATGCATCTTTGTGGTGCCACAGTGGTGTGTGTTACACATATAAATAAATCCACACATCTCATACAGCTCAATGATTTTACCTTGGTGCCTTTAGTGCTCCCATTTTCTTGTTCAGGTCAGCGATGATGCTGAGCAGGGTGGCCACCTCGGCCTCACACTGGGCCACTTCTGCTGGAGAAGGTTCAGGGTTTGCCGCGGTGTCGAAGCCCACAGGGTCAAAGGTCATATGGTCAAGTGGGGTTGTTACCTCTCTGCCACGGCCGGACCCAGAGTCCAGGCTTGCACACCTGACAAGTTCAGTATCCTGCAGAGAGATGGGGACATGCTTGGATGATTTGGATCCTGGGGTTGCGGCACCCTCAGAGCTTAAAGTGTCAAAATGACTGACTGATTCAAGTCATTATTTTAGCAGCATTTAGTCGGCTGACTTGGCTGAATGATCTATCACAGTGTATTCATATGCAAGAAGTCTGTTATGCTTTTGAAACAGAGATTATTGTTGGGCTTTTTAACAGCTATTGTTCTGAGCTGCGGAAACAGAGGAAACTAAAACATCCTGAAACTAAACTTCCTGCTCAGAAAGCATTTGCGGCACAAACCGTCTTTTGTTGCATTCTGAAACTGTCGGATAAGTGCCCTAGATCTGTAATGTGAGTTGAGAATAAATGTCACATTCTCTAATTCTGCTGTAACCTAGATCAATAGCCTGCAAATATGCAAAAAAAAAAAAAAAAAAAAAAAAAGTTTTTGACTTAAATAGTTTTATCACAAAAACTGCAGACAACCACCTGATCAAATGATCAGTCAGATCAGGATAAGATTCAAAAATCACATTAAACATACAAGATTTTGCCTCAGTGACAGATATTGTTGTCACACAGCTTATCTCACACCAAAAATCACACAAGTTCTAACATTTTCCAGATAATTTATTTAACACCGTGAGTCTTAGATGTGTGTTCAGTTTACTTGTATACTATATATATATATATATATATATATATATATATTGTATACTATACTTGATGAGGTATGCCCACTGTTCTCAGTGAATCTGACAGGTTTACTTGCCAGGTGATGCAACACTCAGCACATGAAGTCACACATTTCTAAGCCAATCATAATAACACTTGATGATAACCTACCTCCATACTTCAGATCTCGGTGTCAGCAGCAGTGATTCAGTGTCCGTTCCTGCTGTTTCCTGTCCACAAACATGTGAAGACGTGCACAGCTGTAAGGTCGCTGCTCTCCTGTTGTGTGTGACTGCAGCTTTAGTGGTTTTACTGTTCGCCTGTCCCCCCCACAGTCTCTCTCTCTCTCTCTCTCTCTCTCCCTCCCCTTGGTCTCTCTCAGTCTGACCACGTTACTGTGTTGTGGAGGCTTTGTGTTCTGCTCAGGATATCTCTGAGACAGATAGTGTTTAAGTGTGGTGAATGAATCAAGTGGAAAACTTTCACATAGTCATCCCCACCCATTCCCTGTCACATTGTATCCCTTCCTGTTTTGTCCAGGGATTGTTACCTAACACACATACCACCACTGTTGTTATCTGTATGCTCAGGCTAAAAATAATTGAAATATATAACATGAAATGTACTTTTAGGTAGATGTATATGTAGTCGCAATTAATTTGCACTTTTTCCAATGGTTTGATATTGATAATATTGACAGTAAATGTGTGATAAACCATGAGTGACCAAACTTTGCAGTTACATTGTAAATCTCACCCACCACTCAGCTGTAATAACATACAGTATTTATGTTCCGGTCTGTAATTCAAAGTTAATATTATGATATTAACGTCCCCTTGTCCCTTCATCCAAACAAATGAGATAAAATTTCTGATTCTTCTCTGTTCTTCTCTATGCAGCTATATATTGTCTTTATTATCATTTGTTATTTACAGTATTAGTAGCTGGTTGTCCGTTAACCTGAAGCCATATTGAAACTTTACACACACACACACACAAGAAAGAGACAGGAGAAATGACAAATGTTAAGAAAAGTCTGCATTTGTATAGGATGGTGGAACAGGATGATGGACTTTAAATGTGTTAAATGTGCAGGAAGTTTTCTCAAAACACTTATTTGACAAATTTCAAAATTATACTGACCGACCCAAAGGGGGCGCTGTGGAGACAGAGAGACACATGCGACTGAACTGTGAGGTCTGCATCATTCAGTGTGTTTCCTTGTTTTGTTTTGTTTTGTTTTGTTTTTACCACTACTCCTATTAATACTAACCTACACACTACTACAACTCATCTACTATCACTAATAAAACTACAAGTACTACTATTACCTTTACTACTAAATACTTTTAGTGCTACTAAAGGTGCCACTTCAGTAATAAAGGGTTTATATGTTCAGTTCATATTTTTCACTCCGTTTCTGCTCCACCATTATAGTAACAGATGGATATTATTATGTTTAGTAACAAGGTTATAGGAACATGGTACTTGAACTACATTACCCATAATGCTATGGGACAGTGCCGTTCCTCATTCGTCTACTTCCGGGGAGGAAGTTTGTCCCGTTCAAAACAAATGTTAGCTCGTTCATAAGATATTTTTCAACTTTCAGTGAGTTATGCGTTGTTTCAAAATATAGAAGCGCTGCACTTATTAAGACCGTAAGTCTGGTTGTTGGTTTTAACATTAAACATTTAACAGCTGGAGAGCTGGTAGTTTTAATCTGTTTTTTTGTTGGAAGTCGCTAATGCTAAAAGCTAAGACTGCTACTGCGTTGTCATCTATTAGACATCATTTTGCCCAAAGAACAGCCTGTATTTACATTAGTCTGCTCCATGCATAGATTACAGCAGGGAACCAGTGTTTTTTCTTTAATTATCTAGGCTGTAAAGCATCACTGATATGGTAAAGTCAGGCTGTCTCAGTTACATACAGTGATTTATGCTCGAGTAAGGTACAGCCAAAACTTAATTATGCGCTGTTTTGAAGCAGCTTGTAATGGTTTTGGATCTAAACGTAGCCTGGCAACGATAAAGTCAGTGTATGTTTGTATGTGGGGTGTAGACTGCACACTTCTGAGCTGCTCTCCTGTGCCCATTCAGTCTCAATGGTTAGTTGTAAATGACTCTACCAGATACCAGATACCAGATGGTGCATTTTCATTGCTGTTACTCTTTTCTGTTTATCTGCGTTGGACTAAAACACCTATATGAATGTAAAGAAATCTGATGACCCATCCAGCCAGTGACATTCATAATCTCCATTTCCCTAGCGACCTGTGTATCCATGGAGACTCCAGAGCCCGGCCCAGCAGACGGAGAGGAGCGCATGGTGGAGCTGCGACCACGGACACGCTCCAACCCCGAAGGTGCTGAGGACCGTCGCAGCAGCACCGGCAGCCTCGGAGGCAACAGTAACCCCAACACCCCTCAGCCTGCGGTGGGCAGCCGCGTCGAGGGGGAAGGGGAGGCCTCAACCAGCGACAGTCCCCCTAGCTCCACCACCACGACCGTCTCGGCGGCCACAGCCCAGACCGCTGCTCCGGCTGCGGC
>OMLB01044388.1:0-11089 GCA_900302555.1 Myripristis jacobus | reverse complement strand
TCTAGCTACATATTCTGTGTGTGGGTATGTGTGTGTGTGTGTGTGTGTGTGTGTGTGTTCTTGAGCTCCCGTGGCAGCACCCATATGTGCTGTGCCATCTGTTATGTTCTCTCAGAGGAACACTCACCATGGTGCCAGCCACAGTGGAGCCATTCACAAACACGAGGCCGCTACCAAGTGACGCTTCGCCACAAGAATCCACCAAGACTTTATATTCTTAGAGTCCAAAGCACTTTTACCTTTCCAGTCTGTGTCTCCATTAAATACAGGACGTGACACATAATGAAACTAGAGTACTGCTATTAACAAACAACACTGTTCTTATATGGTTTTCATGTGTCTTCGTCTGTGTGTCTTTGTGTGTGTGTTTGTGCACACGTGTGGCACTGCAGGGATGGAATACCAGCTCTTAGTGAAGTCCATGGATCCAGATAAAGAGACCGTGGTGACTGAGAGCGACAACAAGCCAGAGGACACTGTATCGTTGTTCACTAGTGAGCAAACTGAGGAGGGGATGGGAGAGGAAGATGATGAAGAGGAAAAGAACACATTTGGAGATGGACTGGGAGAAATGGCCAGTCTGGCCCCTGTGGTCCTCAGAGAAGAGGGGATCCCATCAAACCAAACTGGTAATAATAATAATACTGGTGATAAATATAGCTGCAAGTTTCCATTTGTGGGACACAAGCCAGCGGGCCAAACACACACAAATGGCTGAGGCATCACGATTCACGAAACTGCATCGTGGATGATGATGCATGATGATGTCTCTTCATTTGTGTGGCTTGGTGAAACAGTTAAAGTCAATGAAACAGCTATGGCATTGGTAATGAAAATATGTTTATCAAATTTGTGAGTCACCGCCCAACACTTTGAAATTTCAAAACTTTGGGAGACAGTGCAAAAAACTGGTTTAGCAATAAATTCAAACTATCAAGACAGAAATGAGACCAATAATGTGGTTACTGGTAGTATAATTGACCCAAAAACCCAAGAGTTACAAACAAGAACATGTGCTTCCCTGTCTTGTTTAGTTAAGTAAGGGTTAAAACTGTTATTTGTGTCAAAATGAAATGGTCACTCTGCCGTGCTGCCATGACTGCAGCCACCAGCGTGAAGACAAAAAGTGGGCAAAAAGTCAGAGAAAGTATTTCACACAGCTCATTAGTGCTCATAGTCCTCAGGCGAGATCAGCTTCCTGCACTCCAATTTATTGTAATTCCAGCTTCTTGCTTCAGGTAACGACATTACCAAGAAAATAATCAAAGAACATCTCTGTCATTGCCACTGTCAATGTCAGCATGTTTATTCATAGATCACAATTATTAGATGTGGAATGGAGGCTTTTTACCGCATCCTGTACACAATATAATGACTATAGCCCATTTGTCTGATGGGTTATAGTCTATACATCGTCTCCATATTTTGAGACATCAGCGTTACTACCATAATGCCATAGTTATCTGTTGGATTCCTTTAAGGCAGGAAACAGGATGAGGGCTGATCGTCTCAACTTCATTTTAGCTTACCTTTTCAGAGTGAGTGCTTGCTTTTATGAAGGGCTTATTCCTCTTGGTCTTTCAAACAAACACACGCATTTATAACAGTGACAGTGATATGATGTATTGTTTTAAAATGCTACACACAACCCCGTTACACTGAATTAGGTGTGTTGTGATTCCAAATGTTATGTCAGTGCACCATAATGGCTGTACACAGTGTTTGTTAAGTGTTGGTCCAGTCCATGCAGCCCCTACTTAGTCTCCAATGGTTGAGTCCACTAACCTGTAGCCTTCTAACTGTCCTGTCTCTGGACTTCAGATTTTGGCGGGGAAAGGAGTGTGGAGTCGGGACAGAGGACGAAGAGAAGGGTATTTGGAGAAAAGGCGGCTGGTGAGTGGCAAAGATTTAGTTTGAGATGGAAACGTCTGCTCTTTTATTATCTTCTCTTCTTTCTTCTTCCTCTCTTCTTCCCCCCTTACTCAGTTTGGTCTTGTCTGTCTATAGCTCTGTGTGTGTGTTTTGTGTGTGTATATGTGTGTGTGTGTGTGTGTGTGTGTGTGTACACTGAGAGAAATTTGAGTTTCAGCCTGTGTGTGTGATTTTTCATTCAGTTTATACATTCACAATCTGCAGTGGAGCGCTGTCTCGAGGGAATAATGAGGATGTGTGTGTCTGAGTCAGCAGAGATAATAATAAATTTATGGCATCCAGAAGCTCAGCTGACAATTGCCTGTATGCCAACATGAAAGATCACACAAATCTTTCACAAAACTTCACTCAGGCTTGTCTGTACAGCTCAGTGATCTCTTTCAGATCTCACTTTTGAAATGTTTCAGGCTGAATTTAAGGTGCCTCCTGGAGTCCTCGCAAACTGTCTCCTCACTTTCTGAATGTATTTAAGAGCAAGTCTGCTCTCCTGTCCTCTGCTCTGCTCTCTCATTCATTTTGACTCGTTTAGTACATAAGCAAATTGAGAGTATTTTAAGAACTGATGAATCTTTTCAAGGAAATAGTTCCCAAAAAATTAATTTTCATCATTGTCCTTTTATTCTGATATCAGTGAGTTACCTGATGCAGCCTTGCAGCAGCCATGTTCAAGACTGGAGTATCTTACAAAAATCACTTCAAACAGCACAATATAAATGTTTTGAAGCCAAATCATTTTGTGTCTAAACAAATAGCAAAGTTGAATTTTATATGATACACAAGATGCCCAGATGATATTTTCACTTTGTTTATCTTTTAGGTGCCATGTGAAACAACTTTTTGATGGTAAAGTTAAATAAATATCAATTGTTAAACAGCACAAAGTGGCTGTTTCACTTTTTCTAAGATAGTCCACAAAAATTCCTTTCCCTACTTTTATTTCAGGGTCTGTTTTGTCATTGTTGACGAAACAGTAGTTGAAAACACCATTATTTCTGACAGAAAGTGAAAGCAGCATCTGCTTCCTCTGCAGAGACACTTGGCCCTGTGCAGAGGGAGATAATGAGGTAGATATTGGACTTTTGGACCCACAGTGTAATCGTTTGGCTACAGAGCCCTTGGATTATGTTGTTTTTTATGGCCATTTTGTCATTCTTGGAGTCTTCATTCACTGCAGCTGGTTTGAGGAGGGGTGAATGAAGCTGCACCAGCTGCCTTTGTGACACTGACATACAAATTTCACCACATAACATGACAGCAAGTAGATAATGAAAATAAAAACATTCATTTTTGGGTGAACTATCTCTAACTCCAGTAAGAGACTTTCTAAACTGACGGCCTGAAGTGGCAAAATTGAAGGACCTCTTTACTCAGAATATGTCTGTGTTGACATAAGTAAATAAACTCCTTGGCCCTAAATTTCCTCTCTGTAGTGGCTGGTAGAGGTGAGAAAGTTTTCATATCCAGTTCAACTATTATTGATGATCTCACTCTTTAGTTCCAATTAATCTCTTGTGATAACCAACACAAATAGGATAATTTACAGTGTTTCAGTCAGTGGTGATGGGATGCTCTTCTCTGTTACCATCAGTTTGCCGTTTAGATCAATGAGGCAGGTTTATTTTTACATTAAAATGTGCCCAGTGCAGGTTTTAACTCTTTATTTTCACTTTGTACTGTCTCTTCACTTCAGGTTCAGGTTCTGCTGCTGATCGCTGCCTGGAGCCGATGTCGGAGGGCGGCTGTACGGAGTTCGTTCTGCTCTGGTACTTCCACCATCGCTCAGGGGAATGCAGGCCCTTTGTGTACGGGGGCTGTGGTGGCAACCAAAACCGATTCCCCTCAAGACAGGAGTGCCAGAAGTGGTGTGGGACGGAGAGGAGAGGTAGAGAACCGATCAGACGTTTGAAACGTTTGAAATATATGGATGGAACAGAAAAGCTTCATCAACAAATCAGATGATTCAAAGAGATTCTGTGAGGTTGAGAGACGGGGTGCCTGTAGGATTTTGGTAAAACAGCATGAATGAGAGGCACCTGATGACACCTGAGTCTGGAGATCTTTATTACAGTGACTAATAATGTGCTCACTGTTTCCACAGGCCTTGAACCCTCGAGATGAAGCCAACAACTGCCAAACAAAATGCTTATTTTGTACATGACAGTGAAGAATGTTATCAAACTGTTTTATAATGGTTTTTTTTTATGTATATAGCACAAGGAGGTTACTATAGCAGCTTTGTTTGTATGTACAATGAAAATCACAATGTGAATGTTAAGCACGTTAGTTTGTAATTTCTTTCGATGTATTAACAGATTTTTACAGATGTATTCTTTAAGCAGTGCCGCTTGATTTGTGTTTGTTTCTCAAAATTGCTGAATATTGACACGACTGAAAGAAAATTAAATCCGTCTTTACTTTTGTGGACATCGTGCTCTTGTGTTTCACACGGCAGGTGCACTTGAGAATAACTGTTGAATAACTGTTTGCGTGTTTTTGTTTATATGCCTACTCATCACACACAAACATATGTGTGCACGCGTGTGTGCGCGTGTGTGGGAGTGCCTCGTGACCTGACTTGCCCCGATATTTGGACGGTCTGGTTGAAGCTTGGCATGGAGGCTGGCCTGAATGCTATTTTAAACCGGCTAATTATATTATCTGTCTGTCTGTCTGTCTATTTAACTGTCTGTCTGGCTGTCTATCTTTCTGTCTACCTACCACTGATTTGCATGTCTCCCTGTCCCTCCCTATTTCTCCAGTCTCTCTCTCACTTTACGCAACCCTCTGCCACACATCTTACGCCCTGTCTCTTGCCCTGTCTCTTGCCCAGTGCAGTATAAGAAACTGGTAGCTGATTGCCTGCTGCCTCCTCTCCACCAGTGCATATGTCCATTTGGCAGGGGGTGTTGTGGGTCAGGCTGGGAGCCAGATGAGGAGCCAACGGGAGTCCGGTGAGAGTGTTTCAGAGGACTTTACATCAGACAGACGCAGCTTTAGCAGGGGATTCCTGCGTGGGCGTGCGGATGGGGGCAGCACGCATGGAAGGATCCTGTTGGTGTGACCGTGAAAATTATTTCTCATGCTTTACAAATCTATAGGTGCTCTTGCTTGGTTCACAACCCAGCTTTTACTGCATCTTTCTACATTTTCCAGGCATCATGCTGTACTTGCCCCACTATCAATCAGTTCTTTTTAAGGTGGGTTACAGTATTTCAAGCAAAATTTCTCTCAAAATGACAGATGATCCTTGCACTGATAAGCCTACAAAGGCTCCATGACACTTCCACGCTGCTGTATGCCATAGATCCACCCACCAAGATGCCAAAGAGATCAGCAAGATGTAGTGACAGAGTCTTTTAATTGGACTCTCATATCTGTAACACCGGCTCGATCAGCCACACTTCCTGCCAAGCACATTAAAGTTGCAATAAAGTAGCATTTTGAGTGCAGCTTGCCTCCATAATTTAATGCGTTTCCTGGTGAAATAGGATGTTAGGGCATGACAAAATGCAAGGAGGGATCAATCAGAAGTGTAAACCAATAGGCCACCTCTTAGGGACAGGAAGGCATTTTGTTTTATGGCACATTGAGGGCTGATATTATCAAAAAAAAATATATTTTGTTTCATTGGTTGTGGTTTTTATTTGTGCCTGTGGCATCATTAAAGTTACACTGTTTTCCAGAAATTAAAGATAATGGGATGTGGATTTAAAAAATTCCAAGAAAACAAATATTTTGTAGTTTGTGTGCTGTGTGTATTAAATAATAACCTATAATCCTTTTCATAATAAATCTTTTCATCTTGTTACATATTAACAAGGTGAAAAGATCATTTCACTGTGACTTTCCATCATGTTCCAGGACAGGTCACGCTGTGCAAAACACACCCATCTTAACAAGATGAGCATTTTGGATATTTTAATCTAGTATTGAGTCTTAAAATCCTTACAAGTATTAAAAGCAACCTATGATTAAGATCATTTCACTTGTTTCCAAAGCAAAGACGTTTTCTTGAATCAAGTGACAATATCTTGAATATGACAAATGACTCCACTGGCATTAAGATGACAACATTTCAAAAGGGAAAAAAGTTTCTCATGTTCATTTGCATTGGAGACAAATTAAAAATGGTCTGTTCTTTTGTTTTTGGAAAGTACTTTTTTGGCTTTTAAGATTTAAATCTAGTGTGACCAACAGGTCCTCACCCGTAATCTGGGCTGAGAGAGACACATGAGGTTACTCAGCGTGTACTTTCTCAAGTTGCTAACAAAAAATGTGAATCACCAACAATGGCTTAATTAAAGTGCACATCTACCACTGAATCTGAAGTGGAGCACAATTAATTCCTAGCTTTTCAGAGATCGATGGCAGAGCAGAGGGAAGAGTGGGAGGACATTTCACTGCAGTGTCTCTTGGACTGTGATTACTCCAGCTGCGAAGCCTTATAGAGTTAGGATAAAGCCACAATGAGACTCCTCATTAGAGCTTGATCCCATCTCTCCCATACATCACTGCAGGTGGCACCCATGTTGTGCGTTACATATAAACTCCAAGTCTATATAAGATTGTTAAGGAGAGCTCACACACCGTCTCCATAAAGATCTGAGCTGCAAATCATGAAGGCAGGTCTATTACTAACACAGCCCAGTCAATTATATTCAACAAGTCTGGTGTGTGTCATTAAAATGACATCGGATAGGAAGTGAGGAATCCCAGCTGGAGCTGTCCATGGTGCTGAAGTGCAGACCTGCCTCTCAAATGCTCTCCATTCATTCTTCTAAGTGTTATTTCTTAAGCGATAAAAAGAAAAGCCCACTAATACTATCTGACACACCGTTCACATAAAATACATCTTTGTGTGGTGTGTAAAAATGTGGGTGTCACAGACAGCAGGGTTATCACAGGTGGACAACACACTCCACTGATGAGGGGAATCCAGATAAGGGTTGCTATCACACTAATTTAACTCAGGAATTGCGTGATTTCTTTTATTAAATCTATACCAGTCACAAAGGAGCTGTAGATAAAGAGAAGCACATGGGTTGGAGAGTTTTGTAACTTTTGAGACAGTGGATTGTACAAAGCTGGCAGTCTCAAGGAGTGAGATTTTATCCATTCAGTGTTAAATTGGTTTACACAACTTTTTCCCCTTTTTTTAAAAGGAATAGTCACAGTGTACTTTTTCATCAGACTGATAAGGAAATAGAGTTACAGAAATACAAACATGTTAAGTATTTTTATTAATTTATTTTTGCTTGTTGGTGGTTGTGATGTATTATGATCATCAGCAGGAGGTCACAGTTTATCAACCTCATTACTTACCTCTACCTCACCGCATCCCAGCCAATGGGATACTTCATAGAAGACCGAAATGCCAGCGGGATGACGTTGTTGCTGGCGCAGCGCTGCACTTTCATGGCTCCTACTAAATGAATGCGCTGGGAATGGACGAGCAGCTCAGACTGGTGGTCAGACAGTGCGCACTGCTCACCACAAGTGACCTTCGCACATATTAACTTATAAGGATTTCTTATACGAGATCAACTTTTAAGGGTTGTTTTTTGGGTGCTTGACAGTGTTTTGTCTTGGAGGGGAACGCGAATAAACTCCGCTCTTTAAACTGTACTCTTTGTCATAGGACACGCGTGGTAAGTTTTTCTATATTTTTGCTTATATTTTTGCAACTCGCTATATTTTACACAGCAAAGTTTTTCAAACTCAGCGCTAGACATTCATAACCGGATTGCAAAGGTGCAGGGTGGAAAATCTGTTGAAGAGTAGAACTGAACTTCATCAGTAAGTTGCACTTATTTTGATTTATGCTGATCTTACAGAATCAGAACTGCAAACAGTGTTCATCTTCACAAACCATCTAATTTTTAATTGTCCTAATATTCATCCATGTTCAACCCAACAACGGAACATCTGTTAGTCGGGATGAGATCATTTCCAAATTGTTTCTCATGCAACTTTCAAGATTTTGCTTACAATGCTTGAGGAATGATGACATCTTATTTCACCATACTCGACAACATTTCTGGAAAAAGTGAAACTGTAGGCTGTATGAGACACTCACCAATTGCAAATTTCTTCACTTGCTTTAAGACAAATAAGACTTAAGGACTCAGCATAAGATTATTTGACTTGTTAAGATAGACAGTTTTGCAGTGCACGGAGAGAAAATAAAATTTACACTGTACAAGAGTGACCGAAATGTTGTTGTTTTTTGTCCCTCGCTCCCAGAGGACACAGCATGCTGTCGTCCCTGAAGACTCTGCTGCTGCTCTCGGTTCTGTGCACACCGACCTCCAGCCTGTGCCTCCGCCTCTTCCAGAGCCGCTCTGACCTCCTGTGCGACAACCAGACACCCGTGGGGGTCCGGAGCAGCGAGGACGACCCGGAATACCCCTCCCTGGACGCCTTGGGGTCCCTGCTCCAGTCCGAGGACTATCCGTCCTCCGCCTCGGCTGAGTCCAGCCGGGAAAAAAGGACTTCCAGTCCCGCAAACTACAGGTTCCTGAGCCGGACCAAGCTCAGGGGCAAGATGCTCCGGAACAGCGGGAAGAGTGACCGCAGGAGCAGGCTGACCCTGTCGCTGGACGTCCCGACCAACATCATGAACGTCCTCTTCGACGTGGCCAAAGCCAAGAACCTGCGCGCCAAGGCGGCCGACAACGCGCGCCTCCTGGCGCAGATTGGCCGGAGGAAGTGAACCCGGACAAGCTGACCGCCCGGCCGGGCTCACTCCTGAAAAACAGTCACTAGTTGCTCGTCATTTCTTTCAGAAATTAATGCTATTCCTTAACGTATTACTCCGCGCGAGCAGTAATTCGTTATAATAGCCTGTTTGTTATTAATTTTCCGTTACACCTCCCAAAGTCGGCGGTGGACATACTCTCTTTTCTTGAACTATCGCGATAACCCAGCCCCTGTGAATGGTCAGAGGGACCAATGTTCTTGTCATCCTTTTGCTCAATAAAGTTGAAGTGTTGGGAATACTTCCACCAAATTAAACTTCTTTGCCATTTCTCATTTAGACAGGGAGGACGACGATTCATCAGGGAAATTATGGAGCATGATGTGGAATTATAGCTCAGATTTAGGGAAAGTAATGGCAAGCAATCATAAGGCCTGCCTGATGAGCTCAGTTTCAAATGTAACTAGTCATTTCGCATATTCAGTTTTACAGTATAATTTATATTATATGTTATATTTGTTTTTTTTATTTGCAGTTTAGTTTACAAAATTTGCAGCATAAAATGTTATGTTAAACCAAGAAATATTACGGTCAAAACAATAAGAAAAGGGTCGTTCCACTTATGATAAGATGACTTGCAAGTGAAACAAGGGGAATTATCTCACTGATAGATTTATTTCAGTAAAAAAATAACATTTTAAATAACTAAGTTAAACGACTTAAGATAAGCGTTTTATGCGATGTAGCACCTGTTTTCAGCACACAGCAAACTGAGGTTCTCAGTTTCACTAAAATAAAAAAAATTCTAGTTATTATTGCCCCTTCATTTACCAACTTTCAATTTCAGAATCCTTGACAAAAGTATAAACACTGAACAAAGCAGGATGAAAAAAATGACTCTACAGATAAGATGTTCACTGCAAATATTATCCATATTCTAAAGTCATTAAGTTATGAGCCTGAATTTCATTAACTTCTGCCAGTAGGGCTGACAGAGCTGCACTTTGTCCCTTAAGATTTACTCTTAATTCTGTCAGTTTCAGTGCATTGTCACCTATGTGGAGAAAAATCCTGCAACAAGTGGATTTTCATGTAATTATCCCAGTTCATTAAAACTTTACTCCAGATTAGAATTTCAGTTTGAATTTTAAAATAGACAGAAATCAAGTCTTTGAGATCAGTAATTATTCAGATTAGAGGATGAACAGTGCTGTAGTGACTAAAAGTAGCTGGGTTTCACATTCTGCACTGCTCACTTCTCAGTAAACGCCTAAACCTTGCCATGTGGAGGCTGCTGGGACAGACTTGGAGTCTGTAGTCCGATGTGTTGCTCTTTTGGGTGTGTGATGTGACCATGATGGAGAACCACTGGCCTGGCTGGTAAGCATTTCTGATTACAACAGAGTATTCCTACATCCTGAGCAAAAGACCCCTGAAATATTTCTTTGCTTTGTTCCATCATCCTGTTATTAGATTTGACATCAGGACCTTGATTATGGTCATTTTTTGGAGGTTAGTCAAAACTGGGCATTCTCCCTGCTCCATTTGTTTTAAAAGGGTTTACTGGGTTCATAAAGCAGATTATCACTGGTCAACATTTCAGTGTGAGACAATGAGAAAAGTGGCAAAACCTGTTTTGGTGGACACTCTCTGATGTACAAACCAACTGCAAAATTGTGTAAAACAGTAATATGTTAATGCATGGGAATGTACTGTATGCGTTCATCAGATGTCTGTTATTTTTATACTCAAAATAAAGGATTATTTTTCCTCAAATAAAGCACATGGAACTAACTACATGCTTGTTTTCGTACATCTAAGGAACCAGTATAGCTGTTTTTCCTCACAGATGTACATTTTTAGAACAAATTGGTGTCTCTAACTAACTTTTTTTGTCATTTTCCTACCCAGATACTATAGGCTATACTTTGAATGTGCATGATTCCCCTGTGCAGTTTTTGTCCAGCAGCTCCAGACTCCCCCCACAGCTGACTGGCTGCAATCAGGGGATGTTGTTGAAGTACACTCACCTAAAGGATTATTAGGAACACCATACTAATACCATGTTTGATCTCCTTTCGTTTTCAGAACTGCCTTAATTCTTAGTGGCATTGATCAAACAAGGTGCTGGAAGCATTCTTTAGAAATGTTGACCCATATTGATAGGATAGCATCTTGCAGTTGATGGAGATTTGTGGGATGCACATCCAGGGCACGAAGCTCCCGTTCCACCACATCCCAAACATGTTCTATTGGGTTGAGATCTGGTGACTGTGGGGGCCATTTTAGTACAGTGAACTCATTGTCATGTTCAAGAAACCAATTTGAAATGATTTGAGCTTTGTGACATGGTGCATTATCATGCTGGGAGTAGCCATCAGAGGATGGGCACATGGTGGTCATAAAGGGATGGACATGGTCAGAAACAATGCTCAGGTAGGCTGTGGCATTTAAACGATG
>OMLB01044385.1:16816-39657 GCA_900302555.1 Myripristis jacobus | reverse complement strand
GGGGGGGGGCATTTCCTCAATCATTAACCACTGTAATGTAGCTGGAAATATATTAATAGCAATTGGCTTTAGGTTTACCTCATCTTTTTCAAATGTGGCCGTTTGGATTCACCACTTTGCCTGCTATAAAATATTTATCAGCCATTAGGACACAATCAACCTCTGAAATGGCACGAGTTCAGATGGCAGCTAGATGTGTAGAGTTTCCATCATGGCAAGTGTTTTTCATATAGGTTGTAGATAAAAAGGCAAAATTATTAAGGCAACCAAAGGTTTGAATTCATGCATCTTACTCTAAATTCATGTAAAATAGAAAACCCCGGGCCCATGCATCACAAGCAATTTAAATATAAACCATGTTGACTGGAAATCAACACCAAAAAATTCTTTATAGTTCACTTTTTTCATAGATCCCCTGAATAGAAAACATCTGGACAGGGAGTTTGATTTGACAAAACATCAAAGGAGTAAAACATTAAGGACATGCTTCATGCTGGTGATGACCCCTGCAGGACCCCAGTCCTTACTTTGAGAACCACTGTAATGCACCTTTTCCACTGCATAGTATCATCTCAGCTCTACTCACTTTACTTCTCTGGATTTTGTTTTCCACTGCAGATAATAACCCCTCGTGGCATGTTGACTAGTTTTTCCTGCCTTATTTTCCTTGTTTTATTGTCAAGAAATCAGCAAGACCAGCACGAAATAACTGCTTCACATGAAAAATATTAGTGCAACAAAGAGATTTGAAGATTTTTTTTTTTTCATGGATCGACGAAGTTCACAAGTTTCACGGGTCTTGTTTAGGTATTTTCTGGTTGTAAACAGAGGTGCTCAAGGTCTCTCTGACCAGTCAGTGGTCTGCAGAGTTTTCATGTCACCTTAACTATCAGTTCAGCTCATTTGTTATCTAAACAGTAGTGGTACTAAAAAAAAACTGCCAGGAATCAGGTTCAATCCACAGCTTTTGCCCAGTGGAAAACCTAAAAAAGTGAGTAGAGCTTAGTTGAATCAAGCCAGAGCCATACAGTCGAAAAGGGCCATAACAGTCTTGCCCAGCCCAAGCTGCTAAAGCAAACACAGCCCTCGACCCAACCCCCCAACCCTTCCTCCTCCAGCAGTTTACACAATGGCCAGGCCCTCGCTGTGGGGGAGAAATGAGTTACCCACCACTGCCTCTTACAGGCTCCCCCACGTCCTCCTGCAGTTAATGAACAGCCACAGTGCATTTTGTTTTTTCTGATGGCTGTACATTAGAACCTTTTTATCCAAACAGCAGACCTCCTTAGTTCACCTGAACCAAGTCAAAGAAGTGCTGATACGCATTTTGACTTTGCTGCTTGACTGTCCTTGTTCATACATGCAACTGAGGCACTGAACCTGCACATCTGGCTGCAAAACTGCATTCTGTTGGGCAACTTGCATTCCTGAGAAGATCTGATAAACAAGTTTTTACAATATATAAGTTGCACTCTTGCTCAAATTTGACTAAAGTGAGTGTCTGTGTGTTCTTTGTTTTACAGTCTCGTCTAAGGAGGCAGGATGTTGGCCTGAAGACCCACTTGCAACAGCTGGACCAACAAATAAGCGAGTTGAAGCTAGATGTGAGCAAGGCCTCCACAGAGCAGCTGGAGAGTGACAGTCGACCAAGTTCAGGTCAGCAGGCACACACACACACACACACATTCTTAAATTATCACATTTAATAAAGCGCTCATCCAAAGGACCTTCACATTGCAGTTAAATTTCTCAGGTTATAATAATTATGTGCGATCTCTCATGCTCTATTTAGGTTTCTATGAGCTCAGCGATGGTGGCTCCTGTTCGCTGTCCAACTCGTGCACCTCTGTGTACAGCGAGTGCTTGTCCTCCTCTCAGACCAGCCTTCTCATCCCTCCCACAAGCCCTGCCACCTCTCACATCACCAGCCCCCTGACCCAAGTCGATGTGTGCCGCCGGCGCTCTGCTGACGAGAGCACCGCCCAGCCCCATCCTCCACGGGCCACAGGCCTCCATTTGGGCAGCAGCAGGATCCGGACCAGCACCACGACCACTGAACGGGCACGACCAAGACCTGTGTCAACAGGTAAGCACTGCACACAGTCTTATATGCATTTATTCTCATATTTTAATAAAGAATAAAGGTATAATTCATTGTATTCATTTCACATCCCAGCTTTGCCTTGGTTACTCCTACATAGTAGTTTCTACTGCTGCTACTGCAACTGATACTACTGTTAGGATTTCCTAACATTGATTGATTGTATTGTATTGATAGTCAAGTGATTCCTACCCCAAGACACATTACTGCCCACACATTTTCTCCTGGAAGTGTATTTTCAATTTCCATTAATAAAAATTTCAATGGGTGAGTGATTTCATGGAAATTAGTATTGATTTTGTTTTGTCTATGTGCTCACCAGGTGATCTTGATAGGATGATGACTGTAGGACCAAGCTGCTACAAGTCTGTGGATGGGAGGAAACCCGCAGTGTGCTCAAGCTTGAAGACCTCCACAGTGGACCCCAAGTTTCAGAGCAACTTGGTGTCCCGCAGTGGGACTGAAATGTACCACTACCCCAGCCCCCTGCATGCCGTGGCTCTTCAGAGCCCCATCTTTTCCCCAGATGCGGAGCCAGCCAGCCCTGGTTTTCCAGAGGGCCTAGAACCCCCAATGGACGGTGGCCCAGGTACCAACACTTTGCAGAGGGCACAAATGATGTCCCAGACTGGGCCCCCAGTTTATATTGACAAGCTTCTTCAGCGCAGTATGACCAGGATCAACATCGGGAGTGAAGCTGGGAAAGAGACTATGCATGCACACAGTGATTATCACAGGAAGCCCAGTGAAGCTGGAACAGTGTTTCCTGAGGTGTCTCATGTAGAAGTATCTCCGCTACGGCCTACAGCAGCCCAGACTTCAGACGTCATGCCAGCAGATAGTGACTGGAATAGACATTGCATGATATACTCTAGCCAAGAGCAAGTGAATCACACAATGCACAACCAGTCAGTCAGAGCCCCAGATGCCTCATACCGTTACTCTTATCCTGCTGCCACAAGGGAGACCATGTCTGGAGAGGTTATCACCTCTGACACCAGAAACAATGACAAGATCCAAGGAGATCATACTGGTGTAGCAAGAGGCCATTCAGAGAAAAGATGCAAGGATATCCCAGAGGTAAAACTGTGTGACAGGAAAGGCCATGTGCAAAGACCAGTCATGACCCACAGCTCTAGCACAGAAGACAGTCAAGGCTTTGAGGTTCAGTTAAGCCACAAGGCTCCTCCTGACTTCGTCCATGCCAAGTTTGTCCCTGCTGGATCTCAGCGGGTCAAGGTAAGACAGGCAGACCGCAAGACCAAGGCCGTGAAACTGAGGAGAAAAAGCAGTGAGAAGCCTCGGGCAGTGAGGCACCAGCAGGGCTACTCCTCCAGTGAAAGGACCAGAGAGGCCAATGGTGGAGCAAAGGGAGAAAGAGAGCTGAGAAGGTCAGGGAAGGGCAAGACTACACAGAAACTGACCACCTGCCTGGTAGAGGAGCGTGGACACTCCGGCTCAGACTCCAGCCTCTGTAGCCCTGGACTCATGTACAGCCACAAGGTCCATCCCAAGCCACATCCCATCCCCACTGTGGTCAAGTCCAGCAAAAGCCGCAGACCCCAGCTCCTAGAGTATGAGCAGCCTGCCGAGCAGAGGAAGAGAAGGCAGGGAACTGGCAAGTGGCCATCCGATGTGGAGATGATCCAGGTCCCGTGTGTTCAGCGTCAGAGGTCAAAAGAACCTCGTGCTCAGGCAGCAGGGAGCAGGCAGATGGTTCATAGTGTGAGTGCCAGGCCACACTTGGGCCAATGGGTAGGGCCTCCTCGAGCCCTCCACCCCTCCATGTCTTCCTCCTCTTTCTTCAACAGTCTTAATGCCAGATACCCTCCAGCTCCCTTCCCCATGTCCAGCCACTACCCACCCAGATGCGAATCTGAGTATTCGGCTGAATGCGCTTCTCTGTTTCACTCCACCATCGCTGAAAGCAGTGAGGGGGAAATGAGTGATAACACCACCAACCGCTTTGGGGACAGCGAGTCCAGCCAGAGCTTCCAGTCCTTCTCAGACTCTGACAGCAGTCTGTCCCTGGACGAGGGGGACCAGGTGGACAGCCATGAGGAAGAAGGGGGTCTGGTGTGGGCCGAGGCTGCACTGGGGCCCACTGCCGCTGGACTGCAGCTCCCACGCCCCGAGCCCCCAACCTGCCGCATCAAAGCTTCTCGAGCTCTGAAGAAGAAGATTCGTAGGTTTCAACCCGCCTCTCTGAAGGTCATGACCCTGGTGTAGTGGAGTTCCCCTGGGCAGGATGAAAACTGTTGAAAAGAAAACATTGAGAACCGTGGGAAATGCTCTCAAAGCTTGTTGGAGAGATATCACCTGTTGTTTGACCTTTCCACTTGTACATAACCCCCCCAAAAAAACAAACTCAAAAACTGTTTCATGGATCTCCATGAAAAGCAGTAGGCAAATGCTACAAATTTTCACTTAATTTGTGCACTCATTGCTGTTAGTTGTAGCTGGAAAATTATTAGTGATACACCGTGCTTGAAGCCAAAACTTGCATGCATACACATGCACTCTGTAAAAGCATGTGTAACACAACTGTATTTGATATCAACACTTAATTTGTAAATAGTGTATGTATGTTATTGTAATTAAAGTTTCTCAAAGCATGTGGCTGCAGCTGAAGATTTCAAGGGTGAAATTGCTTCATTATAATTGTATGTACATTAAGAAATATGACCTTCCATTTTACACTTTCTTTATTACAAATTTACTTTATTTTCTTTAATTTTTATATTATGTCGATGCACATTGGTACTATCTATGCATATCTTTCACCTTACAATAAACTATTTAATATACACTGAGGTATTTTGTACTGAGCTTTAACATGTGTCCTTAATTCTTATAGGCCTAATATTTAAACTACTAATACCCACCCACATGCTAACTACTGTACATTGCTTAATTTGACTGAGTGCTTATCATTGTACCATTGGTCCTGGTATCTCTGGCTGAAAGCTGAGGCCGTTTTTCTTAATCAACAAATAAAAACAATGCCAAACATCTCATCTGCCGACTTCTCTCCTCTGCTGATTATTTACTTTTTACTATTTACTCAAACTGCATTGTGCTGTGGAGGCACATTTTAAATTGGATTATGCTCTCAAATATTTCCAGTGATGGCAGCCAATTGCTCAAACTGCACAACTGCTTGCTTAATAAGGTATGGCTTTAACAATTAAGCCAGACAGTAGTGTTTAAATATAGCTGGATACCTATAAGCTCTCAGGCATTTTACTGTAAGCATATCCTAAGCAAAGCACACATGCTTGGCTTGAAATCTTACAGCACACACACACTCCTCAGAGAAAGTGAGGCTGGCAAAATAAGCTCAGGTTTCTAAGGGGAGACTGGAGGTTTTAAAACAGTTGGTGTGTATGGCAGGGGGCACATGGGATTTAGAAGGAATGACAAACGATAAGAGGCTGCTCATTTCAGAGCTGTCATGAGGAGATTAGACAGTGGGCAGCTGCACAGAGTTGACCAGTAATCTCATTTCCAAAATCTGCCTTGGTATCTTTCCATTAAAATTGCTCCAGTTTTAAAGGCGGGAGAGAAACAGTGAAGGTAAGCAGTCACGCCACGGGCCTCCAAAACGTAAGTCCTCTCTCCTCTGGTCACTAGTAATAACACTCTCTCCCAACATTTTCTCCCATCAGGCAGCCACCATGACCTTAAAGTTCCCACCTAAGAAGCTTATGGGGCTGACAAACATTTTCAACATTTCATCAAATTTTTACTTTGAAGTTGTGTTCCCTGCAGATCTCATCACTGCGGAGGCCATTATTTTTTAAGACTCATGAATCTTTCATTGAGAGAGGCTCCCTCTTTTCCTTTTGACTGGAGATGTTCAATTCAGTTTCAGAGAGGGAAACCTGTAATTCTTCGGATAAAAGTGTCCACCAAAGGGCATATGTTAATTCAGAATCGCATTCTTTTCTCTGCTCATCTCGCACAAGTCCAAAGGGGATAAAATGCCTGTGAACATCAAAGATTGCATTTTAAATTTGGCAAGTTGCACCAGTTTGCAACAATTGGGTCAATTTATCAGGATTTGTAGATGCGGCTGACCTCTGTCCTCTCTGTAAGAGTGACAGGGAGTGTTCGCAGGGATTAGCGCTGTTGTTTTCAGCCTGGCTCAGAAGGAGCACGACGGGCACTGGACTTGTCTTTGATGTTGAGTATAACAGGACCATGTCGGCTTGACCTTGGGTGCTTGCTGACCCTCCCAGCTGTAGTGCTGGCTCATCTCTGGGGGCACGTTTCTCCACAATGGAGAGGTCAGAGGTCTTTGTGTACCCCTGCTGTCTATAGCTTGTCTCTTTTTTGTGTTTCCCCTTGTTCAAATTGTCTGTCATTCAGTTTTGTTGGACTTTGTTGTTTGGTAAGGCCAGTGAGGCATTCATAAAGAGAGTATTAACAGTTAACAAATGCTTTCAAACACACAATAATGCAGTACCAAGCACATAAAGGATATCTCTGACATTTATAAACATGTTGAAATGGTGAATTCATAATTTATGAGAGCATGTCAGACAAGAATCTCTTATAAATAGTAAGGTTATCCCTCTATGAGCTTACCTTTATGGTATAGTGTGCTAGAAAGCTTTTGTTAACTGTTTCAGTGCCACTGATGAATGCTGAACGGGCATGTAAATTAAGTGTAACCCTTCGTTTGAGTCTGGTGGTATGCGAATGAGCCCAGTTGTTCATTATAGGTCCCATTCCATTCTCTGCTTGGATTTTTTTGTGAACATTTCTAAATACATAGTAGAGAATAAGCACTTTAACCGACACATAACAGTGTAATTGCATGCTAGATCCTGGTTAAACATAATGTGGCTCAGGAGAGAGAGTCTTTGGGGTCGTTTTGGAAGCAGAGAGTACAAGCAGGTGTACAAGAACACACCTGCAAAGGAGATTTGGTCAGATGATATTTTACAGGGTATAAAGTTAAGAGCACAGGGGTGGCTGCCTCCTCCGCTTTATGAAATGCTCCCCATGGGTGGCTGGTGTGGCATACTGAGGGCTTACAGATGTCGTGTGGGATCTCATTACATTGATTGTGGTTCAAGTGCTTTGACATCATAAACATAAAAACACATGGGCAAACGGTCACATCTAATCAAGATCACACGGCTCTAGCTGACATCACACCTGCTGATTAAAGGTCTAGACTGAAGCTTTAAAGCCATAACAAAGAGCGTGATGTGATGAATTTTCAGCTAATGGCTCGAGATCTACTGGTTTCTTTGTACTTTACCGTATAATTTTCTCGCAATTTTCTCCTATTCTGGTTAGAAAACAATAAAGAGCTGAAACAATAAAAGTGTTCACGTCCCGCAAGATATTCAAATCAACAGATTACCGACTTCACATGAACACGCCAGCATTCTTGACACGCTCTCTCCAAATCAGTCCACAGCAGGACATGTCTGTGAGCGTCCATTGAGATATAAATAGGTGAAGGTGTCATGCCTAACTACTGTGAGGCCTACGCTGAGGTAAACACCGAGAGGTAATGCAGGGAGAGCATGCCAGTGAGCTGCTTTGAACAGTGATCTTATTATACATCACACATTACGCCACTGGACACTGCAGTCCCTTTGCTAACACACCGTTCTCTCATTTAATTAGTGAAATACATCCTCAGCTTCGTTGAATCCCTATTGCACAAGCTGTTTCAGCCTCTGTACATGCAACTCCTACTGACCGTACCACGTAAAACAAGCTCTTTGCTCAGAAAATAAGTCAGTTCATGCAAAACAGTTACCACAGTTCAGACAACTGTGTCTTACACAACATTATACTGCAGCACTGCAAAAAAAAAATCTTGTCATTCAGTCTCATATTGAGTCTTAAAATCTTGATTTTCTTAAGAGCGGATGAGGTAATCCCACTATTTTCCACTTCAGTTTCAGTTCTTTCAGGATTTTTTTCCTGGGTGCAATTATAAATACCTTGAAATAAGACGGATCAGCCCACTAGGATGAAGAATATGAATATGAATCTGTGTTTGATTATGTGGATGTCCTGTACATGAATGCATCAGCTTAGACTAGAGCCCACATGTGCTGGAGACAGCTTACCCTGCTGCCTAGAGGTATATCACAAATCACAAAGCACTTACACTCATCACTGCTCTGACCATATAGTCTTACTGGCTGTCTTTTATTTATAAGGCAGTTTTAGGACTGTTGCCAACATACATTTGTGCCTTTGTTTTCCCTAAAAATCCTGACAATTACAGTTTGCATTTTTCATTTCTGTTCCTCGTGCTCGATATTTCTTGTTCTTGTGCCACTGCTCGTCTTGGTCAGGACATTTTTAATCTCAGTGTGACTTTCCTGGTAAAATAAAGCTTAACAAAATAAATACACATGGCACATGATTCAAGACATTTCCTGAAACTTGTTGATTTGCACTGGAAACATGAGGGATTATCTCATCCAACTTTTTCACTTGTTTCAAGAAATGGAAGATTGAAGACTAAGACACGATAAGATGCATATCTCTCTTTTTTGCTGTGTGTTTTGACAATTCTGTGACAATGGGACATCTTTAAAACAAGAAAAAACATCACAGGCAAACAAAAGAGAAGGGAGAAAGAGGAGTAAGAACAACGGGTGCACCACAGACAGGTGCTAATTAAAGTTCAACTTGGTTCAGATTAGGTCAGAGATGGGGGAGCGGGGGTGGGGTTCTCCTCTTACGTCTGCATGAGGTAATCCCAAAGCCCAACGTGGACCAGCCCCCCACAGTTTGTCTTCAGGCTCTCGATTTCAACACATATCTGCACGCAAGCATGTCTGCAGTTGTTGCAGTTCTCCCTGTTGTTTCTTTCTGTGTTGACAAGTTAGACCGTGCAGCATCTCTACTGATTTGAAAGATGCCCTGGTTATTTTGTGGTGATCTTAAAGTTTCATGTCTCTGTATCTTTACCTTGTAGCGTTAAATATTTTGTGGCTGAACCTGAATCTAGTTACAGCAAGAAAATGACAAAGTGTGCTGCCTCCCTGATGTGAAAACTAGAGAGACAGTGCCGGGCCCCTGGTAGAAGATGTGGATTTACCATGTTGACAAGTGGGAGCTCAGAAACTCATTACCACCCCGATGAGAGGAGCTTTCCTCCCCTACCCACAATGCACTCCTGGAAGCACAGAGGAGGCCATGCTTCCCCAGCGTCCTGTGAAGCAAGAAGGATTATCCGGCTCTGACATGGGCCACAACATCCACACAGAACCAGGCCTGCTCATCAAAACATGTGTTTCAGACAGATTCGGCTGCTGGCACGTTGACGAGACACATTTATCCATAAACATGGTGATTCAAAGTTTTCTGAAAAGACGGGAACATCACAGCTGTATCGCAGGTTGTGTTGAAATCATAACTTGGATGAATGTAATATCAGCTTGAAACTGTGTCAAGGGCTCGATCGGGTTTCAGCGCTGACACATCGCGGAGTATGATAGACTTATCCTCAGGGTGTAATGATTCACTCATTACTTTAATGCATAGATTGTAAATTCTGCCATTTCAATGGCATCATAAGCATAAAAAGATAGAAATAAAAAAAAAATAAAAAAATTTTTTTTTGCTTGTATTGATTTGAAACGCCTGATTCTAAAAGGAAGAAGGCCTAATGTTTTGGTGATCTAACTATGATTTGTAAAGTAGTTTTTTTGTTTGTTTGTTTGTTTGTTTGTTTTAGAATAAATTATGTTTAAGTAATGCTGTTGTCTCATTTTTCCACATTTCAGAAGGAAAGAAAGCCTTACATCTGCTACATATGAACTTAATGGATAGAAGACTGAATCAAACTTGTATCAAACTTGTATTTACAAACTTGTATCAAACTGAATCGCTCCAAAAACACAAAATCTTTATCAAAATCAAATTTAGTGATTTGTGAATGAATGAAAGTGAATCTCGGTAAAGCCAAAGATTTACAACCCTAGTTCCCGCTGTAGTCTCCAGCAACGTTAGAGCTGTGTCTTCCTCTGCAGCCCCTTGCATGGGGGGAGGGGCACCATAGGAGTCTGTGTGTGTGTGTGTGTGTGTGTGTGTGTGTGAGGTGGCTTTTGTCCCTTTGCTTACTGTACATATGAATGGGGCTGGACAGGAATGTCCAATCTCATGAATGTCAATTGTCTGAGGCCTGGGTTTAAGGAGCAGGCTTCTCTGGTTGTGTAGATGTGGACAATAGAGATAGAGAGTGGAGAGATGGAGAGATATAAAGAGAGAAAAATGAGCCGGAAGAGATGAGGGATGGAAGACAAGTGTGAAAGATAGATCGAGAGCGGTAGAGACAGAGCATGAAGATGCAGAAAATACAGAGAAAGCGGGAGAGAGAGAAGCACGATCCACAGCTGTAAGGCTCTGCTGGCCCTTCCTCAACCACCACCTGCTCCTCTTTAAGCACATCCTGTCATTTAATACCTAATCCCTTCATTCACTCCAGTGTGTTTACTAACCATTGTCTCAGCTCCCTTCAAGCTGTGGTCAAGAGGTGGTTCAAAAGTTCGCAGTGTGTGTAGAGCACGCACTCACAGTAACAGAGGGCATTGTGAGGCTGCTCGCCCCTGTGAAGCAATTGTGTGAGACACAGAGAAAAGGCTGCTGCATGCATCTGAAGGAGTCTCCGGGTTGCAGCTTTTTTGAGGCCAACATCAGTATCTTTCTTCGACACAAACAAACCAATATTTGGGTACAGCTAATTGAGCATGGTGCAGCTGAGCTCTTTAGCAGAAATAACAAAATGTCCTTTTTCCTGACGAGTGCCTAAATGAAGACAATCCATTATCTGTTTGCTTCAGTTAATTAATATTTTTAACTTTGCTTTAAGTCGCTACTAGAGAATGCAAGGTTGGGTCTTGCAACTTTAGGGATTGCAGCATTAAGTGAGTGTCTTTTACATAATCTACTAGAAGCAAGTGCTGAAGGGCTTTATTTATACCACAAAAAACTCCATTCTAACAAGTATTTAAGTCTCATATTTAGTCTTAAAAATGTAGTTTTTCCTAAAGTGGGATGAGACAATCCCTATGTTTCACTTGTTTGAGGAGTCTTTCTAAGGACAGCTATATAGTATCAAGGAAATGCCACAAGAAAATTCTAGAGACAAGTGCATTAGCATTGGAAACAAGTGGGATTATCTCATCCAAACTGACAGATTCTTTCACTTGTTTTAGGAAAAAACAAGATTTTAATTCTGAATTTGAGACCATAAATGACCTGTTAAGATGGAGATTTTTTGCAGTGTTGACCCTGTCGAGTGAAGAGTCTGTGCAGTGAGCAGCAAGGCTGGGAGAGCAGAAATAAGGAGACACACTTGCTCTCTCTCCTAAAAACATAAATCAGCACCGCCACAATATTACACAGTGAAGGTAGCGCTGTAATCCTTTAAATGTATTTATTTACTTAAATTTGGTTGAAACATGTTGGTAGTATTTGTGCTTTAAATGGCTTTGATGATGCATATTCTTAAAACAAGCTCTGGTGCTTGGGTAAGCAAAAATAATTACTCCACAATCCCCCTGTAGCTTACTGGGATTCTGCAGAGAGCACTCTATTTTCAGGACTCAATTAAAAGGGAGACATGAGCTTGCATGGGGGAATGCTGTAAGTGCAATTGTGCAGAAATGAATGTTTTACATGATTGCATGGCATCCCTGTGTTTATCAGTCCTGGTGTCTCTGTGAGGACGTCCTGGTTGTTTTATTGCCAGGATGTCCTGTTTTATCTCAGAGGAGCACCACTCCTTTGTCAGGCTGCAGGCTCTAAACATCTAAATTGAGCTGCCCCAGCTACAGATTTCCTTGGAGAAACGTCAGTTCCTTGCCGTTTACTATTGAAGGGTTTGTCCACGGGCCCAACAGCCAAACCACCAACTCTTGTTTTGAACGAAAACAAACCCTAACTCTTCTGAAGTGGTGTGTCTAAGCTCTGAAGAGGGACATCAAAAGAGCGGTGAGAGTGACAGCTGGTCCTCCTCTTGGTCAGGCCCCCTGATAAGATCAGAGTGACAGGAGAACATGGGACCCCAACAGGTACCTCCCTCCCTTTCCAGCACCCTCCTTGTTGCTCCCATATGGCCACTAACAAGCCCCTCACTTAACAAAAAGTCAAGGTTTTAGGATTTTTTTTCTCAGATTCTTTGGCACTGACTCTCAAAAGGTGAAAATTAAACTTTATTTACAATAAAATGCACATTAGCAGGAACATTTTACATCTCTACACTTTGCACCACATCAGGCTATGTGGGTTATTTGTCTTTGTTTTCTCTTAGTTATCTCCACACGACACCTCCACACTGTTTGACTGCCCTTCACGTGTGACTGCTCCCCTTCTACAAGATGCCATAAACCCATTGGGAGTGGATTCACAATGACCACTTGAAAGCTGTGGCTTCCTCAACTCCAAGCCTAATGGACTCTGGTCTGACACCTATAAAGTATTTTAGACTTTGGGCAAAGACTCCCACTTGTCTCTTTTCCAGCACACATGCTCCAGTTGGAGAAAAGCTCAGCTGGCAAGTCGATATTCTGGTCATTTATGAGCAAGAAACTGGTTGATGAGTGTATGTTTTTATGGCCCTTTCATCCTCCTTTTGCATTTCCAAAATCTGGAATATTTTTTGCTTTTTTAAAAAATATGGATATTCTAAAACCCATTTATTCTACCCTCTGCATAATACTACTGTTGAATAAAAACATAATCAGTGTGGGAACAATCATCCAAATTAAACTGGGAGGTGGGGTATCACCGATACACATGACATTTTATTTCCACAGCATGGGAGACTATCCAATTAAATTTTATTCAGCTGGGGGAAACATTGCTTGTTATTGGGGAAACTGCAGCATTTCCTTGGGGTCAGAAGCTGGCTGTTTGTTTGTCTTTGTCTCCCAGGTATAGTTAGCGGTTAGTGGTTAGCTTGCCCTCCCCATCTGTGGCAGGTCCCAGCTCGCATGGAAAGGATCCAGCAGTGAGACATCGTGGAAGATAATAAAGCCCTTTCCTTAACCCACCCTGAGTCAGAATTGCAGTACAGTATATCCATTTTCACCCTTTGTTTCTCTTGTTTTGCTTTAGTTTCATTTTTCGTGTGTGTGTTTTTTTTTTTCTTCTTTGTGCATGGCTTGGGGCAAAAAGCAAACAAACACGAAACTGTGGAGCAGACAACGTAATTTCAGCCGGCTCCTCTGGCACACTGCGGGGCACCCTGAGGTCTTGTCGCTAGACTGATTTGGACAGGCCGGCCCCTCTCTCAGTGCAGGGGTCAGGGGTCACACAGGGAACAGATTGATCCTGCATGCAGTATCAGGTCTCTCCACCTATAGGAAACATGATGAGGAGAGACAGATCCAGACAGCTGTCACAGTCAGACTAACCGGTATCAGGATAATCCAGGTATCTGGTTGGTTTGTCATAGTTTGGATAAGTGCATGAATCAGCTTAAAAAAATAAAAAAAAAAAAACACACACACAACAAAAAAAAAGAGGAATCACAAATTATCCTGGAATTTCAGAATGCATTCCCACATTCATGATGAGAAACAGCTTCATTTAAAGGTGCATGTCTCGTGAAATTTGATACCTTTCATAAGAAGTTTTGGCTGACTGCAGAGGGCAAGAGTTTGAAATGATGCATGGTATTGTCATTTGCAGTGTGTTGACATATAACATGTAATCCTGATGAATGGCTCTTTGAAATTTGACTCAAAGAAACTAAAGGGGGAGGGCCGTCCTCAACCCTTTGTCCTGGGGCATTAGGGAAAGCTGAAGGGGAAGGTTTACTGCGATTGAAAGAAATGGATCTTTTTTTGTGAGCAGAATAAGCAATAGGGCTATTCTGAAAGGATTTATAGATGGGAAGCAATGCAAAATACTATTGTCTCTCTAAATATCCTGAATTTGAATGGACAGACAGTGGGATTTCACAGTGATACCTAATGGCAACATATGGCAAGGCTTCCTTTATCTGCTTATCGCCATTAGCACCACAGTTTCACGGCATAAATATGCTAAGTGGGTGGAAACTGAACTTCCCTTTATGGCTCTTAAGATAAACATAACACCTGACAGTGAATGAGCTTAAAGATAAACCAACATTATTGTTCTGATTTATGCTATGGTGGCAAAGATGAAGGGAAGTCCTATCATGAGGCTGGCCATGACTTTCGTTCAATTATGTTAACAGCTGCAGAGAAGCGGATAAATCTTCACAAGCTGGACCACAGCCCTGGTGAAAGTCCCCCCAGAGACCTGCATGACGACATGTGGATGATGTGTTTATATGGGGTGTATATTGAGGCAGTAAATCACCGCAGACCTGGAGTGTAAGGAAGGATGACAGTCAATCTGGGGCCCCATGTGTTTTAGGAAGAGGGGTGGGGGGTGGTAGTTTCGGGGTAAACTCTGTCACTTTGAGAGAGGTTGACCTGTCAGGTTTGACCCTGAAGCTCCTTTGAACAGGACAAGGCAGGGTGACACTCTCAGGGCGAGTTTTGTGGAGGGATTTGCACATGTAGCACCAAGGATTTAGGGAGCCTCAAGAGAGGGGCTGCAACTGAGATCCCTCATCTTTTTTTTCCCCCCCTGCAGTGTGTCTTACATTAAAATAAAAACACATGAGAGTCAAATTTAGCAAAACATGTTTACCTTAGGGAATAAAGGGTATTAATGTGTTTTGGCACGTATGTGGGTAAGGTTAGGTTTTAACATCAAAGCATCCCTTGAAATCCTATCTAACCCCAGTTATCCATATACTTGGTTGGCGGTTATGCTTTATCACTGCTAACCAAATATGGGAAAGAACATACATTATATGATATTGATAGCAGAAGTACAGAGGGGTGGTAAAGGGCCATAAAACACATGTGTACAGTATGTTATTGACAGGTAGGTAGCTGAAAAAAAAAACATTAACACAACTGAGCCTGATAGCAGCTCTGTTTCAGGTCTGAAGGCAAGTACATGGTGATGTTTGAACAATATAGGGTTAGTAACACATTGCAGTTCTTGTACTGCAAGGTAGTCAGATGTTCAAAACAGCAATTATAATATTTACGGTGGGATCTCTGCATAATATGGGATTATGTAGTGACGCTAAATCGTGGCGCCACTGTGCAAATGACATAATCTCTAAATAAATACAAGAAAGATGACAAGTCGGCCTTGGAGGCTCCTGTCAGGCGGCACTCCAGCAGCCATCACCCCGCACTGGGTTTAATTTAACACCAGCACAAACTGGTACCTCCCTCAAGCAAATCCATCGTATTGATCGGTGTTGGGTGTGCTCGAGTTGGATCAATATTCCTTTTCACTGTGCATCAGTACTTTCCCCGCCAGCACATCCTCCCACTGATATCGATCACAGCAGGAACATCCTGGGCAGGACGGATGTACTAAAGGGCACTTCAGCTTCTGTGGCCATTGACGGCATTAGAGCCAAAGGAAGCGGGGACGTAAGAAAGAGAGGGATGAGGCAGACAGGATTTGGAAGAGAAAAAGCGTTTGAGAAAAGAGGGTCAGCTTTGATCCTGACTCTGGGTGGATCTGGCGTCCAGATGATCTGTGCTTGCAGAGCAGATTAGCCTTGACAGTTGTTTCAGAAGAGAGGGGCTAATCTAAAGCTGTCTGGAGATCTTCAGCCACGCAATGCAACGGCCAAAGCAGGTACACTGTGTTAAAACTCACAGGGCAGTTCATCAGGCCTTATCTCAAGCCTCCAGTGGAAAGATCCACGGGGCAGATTAGAGTGTTTACATTTATTCGAGATTTTTATCCTGGCATTCCTTTAGAATTAGGCATGCTGTGAAAACCGAAAAGCAAATTCCAGCCTCAGACAGATTTTTGTGTCCCTGCGGTGAAAGGCTCCTTATTTTGATGGTGTGACAGACAGCGCATAAGCCAAAGCTGCACACCCTCACACAGGAGGGCACTGCTTGGGCATATCTCAGTGTGTATCCAGCTAACAAACACCCCAGCTCTCCGGGTGATCCACTATGTGTTGTCATGGCAGTCCTCCAAACACAGTAGGGATGTAGTTAAGGGCTTTGTATTTCCTGTGTTTACCAAACGTCTTGGGCAATCTTGCATTGAGGGACAGGATGCTGGTCTACACAATGGCAACAGTGAGGTAAGTCTGCCTTGAATCCTCCGTGGCAGAAAAAGGCATACAGGCAGAGAAGCCAACGCAAACCTAATCTTCCTTAACCAGAGATGACAACGGCGTGCGAGGAAGTGAGCTGTTATGTCACTTTTTCGTCTTACTCGCTGGAACGCTAAAGGCAGAAGTCCTCCCTTCACTTACCATGTCCACATCAGTAGCGAGGCCTCAACATTTGGCACTGAATGTGACAGTCTAATGCAGAGGTTAGGAAATCTCTCAGTGTCCTAAGTGGATTTGTCAACCAGGAGACGAGGCTGTATTTATAGTAGGGTCTAAGGAAGGGCCAGAGGACAGTAACCTGGTCTCTTTTAACCTGACATCGGCTAATATGGCCAACTGCAATCAGTGTTGCCGGTGTAAGCGGATTTTCCAGGTGTGAGACCCAAACAATGTCCCTCCACAGCCACCAAGCACATGCAATGGACTACTGTAAATCCTTAATGCACCTCTGAGGTTGCTCAAGTGGTGGCTGGGGAATAATTGTCATCAATCAGCTATTGTAAACATCGGCTCAATTATGCAGCGATGCGTGCCGGTGTTTATCATGATGAAAGGCCTGGCCTGCTCCCCTGTCGTTGAGAGGGTCTTTACTGGCGCTATTCTTCCCTGACACAGTGGTTAATAGACATGGCTGGCACTGTTCGCAATGCCCAGGCAGGTCATACCTAACACAGAGAGTGTTTTCTTTCCTGATTATTTGAAACGGCGTCAAGAGTAATAACTCTTGTCATTTTTATCGCCTGACCTTCAGTGGACCAGTCGGATAACTGGTTTAAAATATCTGCCCTTTAATATTTGAAGCCACTTGCTGTTTATTTATATAGCAGTGTTTACCTGATTTAATGCAGCTGCAATTGCACTGCTATTCTACCATTCGTTGCTACTGGATGAAAATCTCCATTTTTGGGGGTTTTCATGTTTTGGCTTAATTTGATTATTTGCATGCGCTTCTATCCTTGGGGTATGAAACCTCTACAAAACGAATTATATAAACTGATATTATGGCAGTACAAGGTTTTGGTTGGACAGCAGCGTATTGTAAAACTGAAGGTGGCTTGCATGTTGATGAAGGTTAAAGGTGAACAATATCAAAGGCCAACTTGGATGCAGCTTCTTCTAGCACGCATCACCAACTGTATGTAGAAATGGAAAGACTGAGCAAACCACATGACTCCACACTCCAAAAGGGGAACTTTATTTTGACACTTTTCATCTACATTTACCCCAAAATCTTAAGTGCCAAAGCGCCTCTCAGTCCACCCTGGTGTATGGTCCTTTCTTATTCTAAATAAAATAGTAAAACTGATCTGGTGTCAGCATTTTTTGGTCTATTTTTATTTCCTAAAGCAATTTCCAAGTTGGCCTATTTGCTGCAAAAATGAAGGCATTTGCAAAAAAAAAAAAAGAAAAAAGATAGCATACAACTGAAAACGTACGTATCTAAAGTTTGTTTTGTATGCCTTTGGAGGCATTGAAAAATAAAACTTAAATGATATAAGTTAAGCCAAAACTTAAACACGTGACGCACCCAGGCAGTTTCCCTGCCCAGTGCATGCTGGGATAGGCTTCAGCCCCCTGCAAGCCTGTTATCAATAAGCAGGTATGGAAAATGCTGTTATCTATGAATTCACAGTCTTCTTTCCAGCCAACAAACGTTAATGGATAAAAACCTAAATACCACACATGCTTTTCTTTAATATGTATTTATAACAGCTTTTTTTTTTTTTGGTAGGATTTACATACAGTGTCAAAAAGATACTCCTGTAGACAGGAGAAGCCAGCAGAGGAAAACCTAGAGCAGGAGTGTTTACTGAAGAGGAAAAGAGGCAGAGAGAGAGAGGCAGTTCAAAGAGCAGTCAGCTGACTTGTACTTCACTTCACATTCCTCTCGCTCTCCCGTTTCCTCATAGCCAATCTGACATCGCAGCCCCCCTACAGAGTGCCATACTTCATCCCTGGGTGAGTCTGTCGGCTAATGAGGGCCTTCAGCTCAGAGCCATTACTTCACCGCCGTCCCAGGGCCTGCGTTTCCCATCATGTTGCTCTCCTTATCTGCTCAAGCCTCCAAACTACTTCCCTGTTCAAAAGTGGCCTGAAACCGAGCCAACCTGAGCTGAGGCTAAACTCTTTTATTACTTGTGCTTACAGACAGCAACAAATGCAATGAACCGTTCACTAAGGCACTCAACATAAAGTGCTGTGGAGGATGAACACCAACAGATGTAGCACTTAGAAAGACTTATCAGTGGCTTGCGATGCTAACCTTTTAAAATGAAGCCACTTTCCCCTCCAAAATGTCTAATCTTCATCGTGCTACTCTTCAGTCTTTATAGAGCAATCCAACTGGGCCCTGAACTTAAATTCTCTGGATCAGTTCTTGACATTGTATTAAAGGTTGGCTAAAATACATTTGTCAGTCATATTTTTAATCCTTCGTTATTTGATTTGCTGCTATTGTAAATGGACAGGAATGAAACCCTGCTTAAATGTTTTTATGTTGCTCTCAGTGTGTCAAAGAAGTGATTTTTTCAGGCTCTCCTCTCCAAACACCGGAATTTAAATTAACAAGCATTTTAGCCCCCTCATGGCTTCATTCACTTTGTACAGCACTGCAGCACAGAACCTATCTTCCTTTAATTTAGACACTAATTATAGGAAGTCTGTACTTGACTAAATTCCTGTTCATACACGGGTGACTCCTATTCATCAGATTGTATCCCAGGGATTTGAACACATGGGTACGTGATGACACTTTGTGCAATTACAGCAATTCTTATTTGTATTTGAAACTAATGCCACCCTGGTCTGCACTTATCAATATTACACAATTACACCCGTCTTGTTGTTACACCAAGTAATCACAGGGTAAGCAATGCAATGAGCCTCTGTTATTCTAATGATAATGCTGGGATAATAGGTACCAAATTTGCAGTCATGGTCATAAATACAGGTTATCAAAATGTGACTGTATGAAAAAAAAAAGTTTTTCAAGATGCTTTTCTATTTTACGTAAAAAGACTCTTCACACACAACTTAGAGAGAGTGTGGTCCTCTGGGCAGACAGTAGCAAAACAAGCTGCTTTTTCTTTGCACGTAAACACAACGTGGATGAAACGAGGTGGTGGCTATTGGTGCGAGGCCTCTGCCTGCTGGTGTGGAGGGCTTTTTCATCTAACACCCTTTCACCAAATGTCAGCCAGCAAACAAGTTCACCTTCCCCCCCAGAGAAGACCCTGATTAGGCCAACCGTTCTCTTTCTGCTTCTGTTTATATAGGGTGTAGCTGTGAAAGAGCCTGCAGGACAAGAGGATGCTAAATGTTGGCAAATAAAGAATTATAGGCCTCTAAATAGCTGCCACCTCACACATTAATAAAATGTAAAAACTTGCAAAGAGAAGCACTCACAGATACACACTCACAAAGAATCCCAACACACAAATCATCTATCCATCTACATGACAAAGGTCTCATTTTTGCTTTGCTTTTTACACACACACTTGGATTTAGCCTGCTTGAAGTCTTATCAGACAGAGATCACAATATGAATGAAGACAAACAAGCGCAGGAAATATGTTAACGTATCATCGACAATACAAGAGATCTTCATCGCTGACAAGATAAAGACACAATGTGATAAACGACCCCCTCTACGAGCCTCTGGTGAGTGGACAGCATTCCTTCTTTGGCTTTTGAACTTTCTCTCCTGCAGGCCATTTCTGCTCCTCCTGGACTGCCATTGTTCCACTGTGGTCATCCACAATGGCTTGGGTGTGTGTGTACCTTGTCTACAGCTCCACGCTCCCCTGATTCCTGTTCTGCCATCTGAACAGGCCTGAACGACACACCCCTTCCCTTCCCCTCTCACGAGGAACGCAGGCAACATCAGCTATAGACCTGTGTGAGAAAACCAAGCCATCCTCAACGCTTGACTGCCAGTGAAAGCACAGCGCAATCCAAATGGAAACTGTTGGACATGTCATTCATAACGGCTGACTGAAAAAATACAGTTTTCTATTTGCGTGCGCTGAGGCGGTTGAGAAACAGTTCTCAGCCTCTTGAGAGGCGAAATTACAGAGGCCAAATCTCAAATGAACAAAAAAACTTGGTGCTGTGTGAATTTTTAAACATTTGTTGAACTCAAAGCATCTGGTTATAAGAGAATATCCTTTAAGTTTTTATTTCTGGACTTGCACACACAATGCATGTCATGTTCTTATGGCCTTTAGCTTTGCCTTGGGTTTCACTTAACTTGCTTAACAAGCAGTGACCCAATTACCCGACCTCTGCCCGTCATGTTCATGTAAGATGGGCAGTCACTGGGTTCAAGCCCACAGGTGTCCACTGTGCAAGCCACAAGACATCAAAGGACATCCTTTATGATCCTTTTATGGTCTCTGTGCTCTGCTCATTCTGTTTACTCAAGATGTGTCTCCCAGTGCTGGATGAACCACTTTGTAGTGCATGAAGTCTAACACATGTCCCACTTTGTGCAGTGTATGCTTATTGCTGTACTTATACAGTATTACAAATAGATGCATTATTTTTATATGCGGCAACACAATACACTGCATAACTGCTCGCACTCTTTGTTGTTTGAAATGTGCAAAATACTCAAAGCTCATTTTCTTGAGACCATTCATATGAGCACAGTCTGGGGAAACTAGAGATGTGCTAGGTACCTTTGTTGCTAATTATATCTTTCTAAATATTAAAAAAGGTACATGAGACCCTGATATGTTACTTGTAATTCACTTTAATGTTCTATGTTATGGTGTCTTTGTCATTTTAATGTGACAATTGTGTGGTGAATCTGCAGACAAATCTCCACATTATTGGGCAATAAAGTTCCTATTCTATTTTAAAGAGCAGGGAGAATAAATCAGAATGATGTGACTGTTTACAATTTTCAGGAATGGACCGCCTCGTGCTGTAAAAAAAAGGCAAGACTGTGCAGGTTTTTCATTCCAGCCAAACACGAGATGGTTTCACTTACTAGTTACCCCCTTTTTGCTTGGTGGTGTGTTCATCTGCTGTGTTGAAAACCTGCAGACGCTTGGGCCACCGTGGCACATCTGGACTGATCTGGACCTCCTAACAAACAGACTACACTAACCACAATCCACACTAACAATGCACATCTGGTTCTTTGATTTCTGCACTGTGTGCCATCGTGCATCTCCACCTCCACTCTGTCCCCACAGTCCGAGGACACTAACCCTCCCCCTGCTGCACCGACTCCCTCTGCTATGTTCCTGGAAGACCGCAAAGGCGTAATCAATGAGTCATGTGTGCTGATTACAACCAGCTCCCTATGGGGCATCTTCAAAGAGCTCCAGAGGAGATGGGGAGAAGGGGCAGCATTGCACCCCAGGGAGTAATTACATGTTGGGGCTCCATGGTTTCTACTGCTTGTCTGAGGAGAGTCAGGATGGGTTAAAAACAGACCAGTTAACAACTCAACCGGTGCTGTTAGCGCAGCAGGATACTCCTCCAGCCACTGATCACTGTCTGGTGGTGATGCAAAACCCACACTCATGCACACACAAAAAAATATATGCTCTGCAAAATACTAATATAAGACTTTCACAAGGTGAGGGTGACAGATGAGGACATGCAGCTACTGAGGACAAAACAGATATTGCAGAGAAAGACAAGAGTGGCATTTTCGGGTTTGGTGCAGTTGAGTACACGCCTGTCTATCCCCGAAAAACAAGCAGAGTGTTTGAGTGTTTATGGGTTAAAGGGGGCCATAAAGCAAGACAAACACACTAAAGCACTGTCTGGCTGCCCTCGGGCCGTTTGTGTTCTCCGCAACGTCCACCTCTGCTGTGTCCAATGATTTGCACACATATTTTGTTTTCTCCAAATAGAGCCTGTCTGAGGCCGTTTCCAACCAAGGCCCAAATCATGTGGTTGTTCATTTTCTGTTGTTCTATGCTATAACAGGACACAATGTTACCTATCCAAACAAGGGGCTTTCCCTACATGTGGCAATATAATGTAATGGAATGTAAGTCTGTTATTTTTCCATTTTCTTTCTTTCTTTTTTGCATCATTATATGAGAACTGTCTGCTCTAACTGGCAGAATTGTAATTTCACTAAGGACGATGCCACAGAGTTGTAATTATCACTATTACTGTATGATCACCAGCTGTATTAACAGAATCCACAGTTATGCATCTGTCATCTAGATGTACATGTGACCCCTTATTATTATGACTGTAAAAGACAGTTAATTAATGTTTGAAATGATGACTGCATGGAAAGTTGACTAGGAGTGGTAGCATGGAGACTGGGTGGCTGACGGTGTCTCAGTGTTAAGACCTCGATAAGCCCTGTCTGCATGGGAGCAAACAGAGGGGCGATCAGAGACAAAACAGTCATTAACTTCCTGTAATGAGGAAGAGTAATAGTGCAATAGTGTGTGTGTGTGTGTATGTGTGTGTGTGTTCATGCAGCTTGTGTTATGTTGTCGCTCGGGGGATTCCCACACAGCTCCTCTGAATGAAAATCCTTTTTGCAGGTGCTCCATCATCTACAAACAAAATATAGAA
>OMLB01044385.1:0-13121 GCA_900302555.1 Myripristis jacobus | reverse complement strand
GGCGCTTTGGTTTGGGGCGGGAAAACAAGGGCAGAGGAGTGAAGCTGCCTGGCCTGTAATGACTTGCCCTGGGATTATTCCATTTTGTTCAACTGCAGGGTTTCCATTCCATTGCCCTGGTTTTTTTTTGTTTTGTTTTTTTTTAATTTTCCTCAGAATCGTGGCATGTAATGCAATGCCAGTTTCAGTCTCCAAAAATTGGCCAAATAAATTTAGCACTTTTATTTGGGTACTGTTTTTTTGCCAGTAACCAGGCTCTAAAGGAGTTTTTTTCTTGTAGGTTTCTGATCCGCTTGAATCATTTCTTGCTTTTATAGGCAGAAATGTCACACTGGACAGATCAGCTTTTCCTTAAAGACTTAATAGTTGCCTTGATCCAGTTGAAGAGTGTTTTATCCGTTCCCTGTGAAAGTTGTGCAGTGTCTCATAGTTGGGCACTAAGCACAAGGCTCCATTTGCTCTCTTTATAGTCATGCAGGCTGATCATAGAAACATGAGTCATCTGATCCACCCAGTCAGATCCTAAATGAATCTCTTTCTGGAGCAAAGCAGAGCCTGGATCAACCATGCAGGGAGTTCAAGAGGTCAATCTCTAACCTGTCACACATCGCCACTTTCGCAAACAATTCTTGAAAACAGAGCAGCTTCTGCCCCACGTCTGTGCCTGGCTAGCAGAGGCTAGAGCCTGCCTGCCTGCCTGTGCTTGGCACGGATCACTGCTGAGAGAGACTGTGAATTTGAGCCTGCACTATCACCAGCCCAACTCTGTGGCATCTTGCATTACTGGTCACTCAGTGCTTCTAAATACCAGCAGCATGTGTACAAATCAGACAGTGGCCAAGAATTAGAGTTAGATGATCATCTCATACCTGCTGAGATTAGGATCTAAGGGAGCTAATGGTGTTTGAACACGGCTGACTGCAGTGACACACTGGGAGTGTGTCTGCATGGGAGTGGAAGCCATAGTTCATAGTCCATATGATTTCATACTCATACTAGTTTGTGATATCAACACTGTTGAAATGGAAAGTGCCACACTGGTCTGTTTTTCCATGAGCTGTCAGAAGCCTCTCACTCGCTTTAGACCATGAAGCACATATACAGGAACTGTTTCTGTCAATAACCAATGAACGCTTCAGTGAAGCTGTGTTATGAACATTGATTGACGGTTTGATCCAACTTTGACCACAGTGATAAAGCTAGCTTTTAAGCAGCTTCTTTTTATATGCAGTTCAGCTTATATAATAGCCTTAAATAGTGTACATTACTGTTGATTGTTGTTTAAGACCAGTCTAATGGTGTAATCTTACAGAGACACCCAAAGGTTAGTTGTTTATATAGGCTAATATAGACCGGTCTGGTGCAGTGCTGTGTTTGGTACAGCCTTGTTTATCGAGAATGAAAAATTGTTTGTTATAGTCCACTGTCAGCCTTTAGCCATTCAGTTTGCATGTATTTTGGTAGAAATAAGAAAGATTTTGGTGCAGTAATGTTTTGGTAGGCTATAAATGAATAGCCTGATTATTAGGTGTTTTAATTTTACGTCTGCAAGAGATACAGGGATTATGTCCAAATGAATTTGTGTCCTGTGTTTTTATTTTGCAAAAGCACAGAATATGATGTGGTCTCAGCAACAAACTTGTGCTGTGTTACACAGTGAATATGTTTGCATGTGCAATTATAATACAATATTTGTCAGAACGTTCAAATTTTCCTTTCAAATGTTGGCACATGGACGGGGCATATTCCATTTAAAACAGCCAGGGTACACTTATTTTCGAATTATTAAAAGCCTGAGTAATAACATCATGGATATGTCAATATTGGACAAAACACTGAGGCATGGAAATACCTTTCCCCAGTTTGCTAGGTTTTCAGTTGCAGTCCATGCAAGTTCTGCTCATTTATTCATGACAGGGACACTTGTGATTTGTGAGGATGCATATAGCAGCGTAACTCAAATTTGACTTTAACTGGGACATAAACTGGGACTAACCCTAACCCTTACTTGTGGAATATTCTGCATGTACACTCACTCAGGGCTGGGAGTGCTCCAGGTGATTTTATGGTGTAATACTGGACCCTTCCTGCCCAGGGTGTTGGAGGTGTGCATGATGGTGCACTTCTGCTGCTGCTCAGGTTTCCCCTCCAGTCCCATGATGTCGCTGCCGGAGAGCTGGGGCCGGATGGGCAAGGCTATAGATAGGACAGAGACAGAGAGCTCAGCTGTGCTGCTGTGCAGAGCAGGTCATACTGTCAGACAGCTCAACAGGTGCAGAGCACTGGGCCAGCCGACGCACTCGCTCACTCGTGTGCTCTCTCTCCTCATGCACTCTCACATCATGGCTACTTTTCCTCCTTCTCAACCTTGCACGGAAACACAGTGCCCTCATGCACATTTTGCTCAAGGCCTATAGGAAAATGCTTGATTAGGTTATGACTTGTCATTTACATAATTCCTTACAGTGTCTGCACACTGTCTTCTGTAGTTCTAAATGTCACTCTTCGTTTTCCTACCTTCTCTACAAGCCATTCTTTCTGATCTGGTATGAAAAACATCTTACACAGACATAAAACAGGACAGACTGAGGTAATTCGTCACAGCACACATGCTGTCTTAATTATTTTGTCAAAAAGTCTTTTTGTTTTATAGTTATATTTGCCAGAAAGTAGTCTCCTTTTAAAGTGTTGGCTGACAGACATTATTGTCATGTCTATGATTTATTTACAGCAGAATTGTTAGTGGAGACAGCGCTTAAATTCAAATTAGGTTTGGCGTTGAATTCGTTCTAAATTTAAATGATGTGAACAAGGAAATGTTGAAATATATAATTAGATACAACACGCATATGAATATGATTGGAGGCAATGTAAACCACTCAGACACTCGTCAGTAGACTGTAACTCAGAATGAGACTGGTGTTTTTTAAGGCTGGATCTGATGAAGGGTGACAGTTAGTCATACAGGCAAATGGAGAAGGAACAAATGCTGACAGGCTTCAGAATCACATATGGAGTTGGCTAATCCTTACAGAGAGCAGTAAACCCAGGAGATGACTAATAATGACTTACAACGGATACTTGAAAATACGGACGGCTTATCCAGTTTTGAAAATGCCCCTCATGGCACACATATCTGCCCAACAGAGCAGTAAGTGTTTTTTGGGTTTGGCTTTTTAATTTCGGTTTGCAAAACAAATCGTTTTTCTTCTATTTCATTAGAGTAAAAAAATTCACACAATAAAAGGTAAAACCACTCACACAGAAAAAAGTAAAACTTTGCTCAAGCTGTCACATTTGATCCCATGTTTTTCACACATTCCTTTGGGATGGTAACCAAAGCTAGTTTACACTGTAACCTGTTTGTATTGCTTCTATCCAGCTAAAAACTAGAGCTCCTTCAGTTAAATACAGGTGGCATCCTTTTTTATAAGTGACTCTCGAACTCCTGATCCAAGTGTTTTTACTTGTTTATATATTTTTGGAGCAGGTTTTTGGCACTGACTAGGTGAAAAATACTTAACTACAGAGAAACTCTCACTTTAAAAATGTCCTCCAAGCAAACATAAAAACATAAAGGATTGAAATGACAGCTGTCAGTTTCAGTGGTTATTTGAAAAAAATCATGAAGCCTGAATTTTAGTTTGATGATCAGTATTGTTGTAAAACAGCATTGTTTTCATTGCAGGCTATTATTGAAACAGGAATAGTCGTACCCATAGGCCTTCAATGCTGGCAGTGCTGATAAGCATTTGCAGGAATGTTGACAATGTTTGTTCGCAGTGAGATACTGTACACACAGTATTTATGGAGCTATCTGAGATAAAGGGTTAAGCTCCCTGAGCAAGTGTGTCATTCTTTGTGGGTGGGATGTAAAAGTTCAGAGTATGGCTGTCAACTAAGAATACAGAGGTGAGGAGAAGTAGTGAATGTAGTCACTAGTGCCATGGTTAGTCAGGGCTGTGCAGAGGCTTGCTTAAATTAGCCCTGCTGCTGAGGTACCCGGCAAAATTAGCCCCTGTTCATATTCTGACTCAGGTGGGGGGCAAATTGTGTAATGGCTCCTCTCACTTTTCACCCATGAGTGTTTGAAAAGGCAACGTGGTTTAATGGGTTTAGCTTAGCTTTGAACCTGTTTTTTCAATGATCTGTGCTTCTACGATTGGTAAATAAAGCTTAGTTTGTTAGAAGTTGCGAAATCACTTCCATGTTTATTGACTGCAGAGAGCTGCGCAGACTGTACCGAGGCACAGTTTATCCTGTCTTGATTCTTCCTCGTCTGTTTGTTTGTTCACTATTGGCATTTCCCCCTATGAGGTCCTTAAATTAGCCTCCCTGAAATTGATGGTTAGCACATGTTGTTGGTGATGAGGCATCCCAGGCACTCACTCTGAACAGGACTGAAGAGTGGTGACTCACGAGGGAAACTGGTCAGCAGGGGCACACCATACAGTATGGGCTCTGAGGAGAATTTATGATCGGCAGCGTCCACGTCAGTCTTTTTTATTAATAGCTGATTTGTTGTGGAGTGAAATTATATTGTTCCTAGTGCAGAATACTACAAAATGTCTGTTCTGAGACTGTCAGGGTTGTATTTGTAAATATTCACTTCTGTGAAAAGCACTGAAATGGCAATATTGACTATTGCAATTTCCAAATCAGTTTTTATCAGTAGGTTCGGTGATTAAGAAGACTTCCCCAAACAATGTGTTATGATACCATGCAGACTTGCCATCCTACAAGATGTGCATACAAAAACCATCCATAATCATTAGCAACATTTTTAAATCATCTATTTTTTGATATGCAGATGCTTACAGAAAAACTATAGTTTTAAGTAATCAGCAAATCAATAAACCACAATATTTTTCTGAGTCATGCAGCCGTACCATAACAAAAGTTTGATTGTCAAAAGGTTGATGGGTTGGGTTTCTTAAAAAAAAAAAAAAAAAAAGAATCACATGAATGAATGTTTACATATTCCAGCATCTCTTTTCTATTAAAAGTGATGATCGTATCTCTGTCCTCATGTTTTTGTTTCTCGCACATGTTGGGTGGTTCCCAAGACAAAGACACTACCAGTTTCCACTCATGGCTAACAAGTGTATTCATGTTGTGTCCCACAGGCAGAGGCGAGGCTGGCAGCAAAAAGGGCGGCTCGGGCAGAGGCCAGGGATATCCGAATGAGGGAGCTTGAGCGGCAGCAGAAAGAGGTACATAAAACAAACTGGACCTGATGGGAAACAATGTACACTGACTTTTATTTAACTCCATGAATGAGCCAAAGAGATGCTCTGTAATGTCTCCTACTCCCAGTACAGATCTAGGATGAACCTGGAAAGTGGCTGGCCTCTTCTATCTATAGCTTGATTTATTTATTTATTTATCTTTGTTTGTCTAACAGGGACCGCTCATCCTCATCTGTAGTCCCTAGACTGGCGTGGAAGGCCTCCTCAGCTTTACAGTCACAAAACATTTTTTTAATGGCTCACATGTACAAAAATGCACATGGTGAAAGAAAAATGCTGCATGTCCACAGATCAAACCATACAGTCTATTCTTACAGTAAACGTCACCCAGCCATAACGTTTGGTTAGAATTTCTTGCTTCTGTGGTTGCTTTGACTATCTTGAGTGAGTGAAAGTATGATTAAGTGTGTGTTTTCCCTGGCACTTCGTCCTTCCTGTGTCTAGCTGTCTTACCACTCATCCAGCAGCAGCAGCAGCAGGAAATGGGGTCAGATCCACCAGTGGATGGTAGGCTGGCGAGAGACTCTCGGAGTTTCTCACTGAACTAACACAGCCTGCAGTGTGGGACTGAGCCCAAGTCAACCCTGACCACTTACCTACACTTGACTCACTGACTACACTATATCTCACTGAGGAAATATGCCTCTGTGGTGTGTTTGCTTTGGAGACACAGTAATCGTTGACTGTGTGTGTGTATTTGTAGACCAGGCTTTATCCTCTGGTTTTATTTAGGGTGTGTGACTCTGCATGTAAAAAGGTGGTTTTGGACCTTTTTTATGCACTCCTCCAACTACTTCTGAAACGATGTATTCTGAGTGTTAAGGTGCCTTTTTTCTGCATGGAATTAATATGTAGGATGTGGCTGTGTTTCAACACAGTGAAGAAGAGCAGGCATATTTAGTATGTGCAGCTCTGTTGCCATTTCAAGCGAGAACAGCAAAAAGTGTCTTGTATTAGCTGTACTTTGGCATATTATTGATCTTGCTGCTGCACTTAAAAGGTTTGCAAACTTGCACCTTGTGTCTGAGATCCATTTGGTTATAAACGTGAATGACATACGGTGTTTTGCATGGCTGTGGTTTTGCATAGCAACTGCTTGACTTTGCTGTGATCCCATTTCCTCCTGTGATGGAGCATCTCTACTTTCACCACATTGTAGGGATGTCACAATTACCAGAATTTTGGCAGTTGATACCAAAACAAGTGAAATTCCACAATTCCTGTTACCTCGATAGACAGCAAAAACAAGAATCTCATTTATTTAAAAACCTTGTATAAATATTAACAAGTAAACCAACACTGAATGCATTTAAAGAATTAGAACGTATAGGCTGCATTAAAACGAGTTACAAGTGCAACTTTAGCCTGTAGTTTTAAAGTGTCAACAAAGCAGCCCAACAAAATACGAATTGACACTACAGGAACTGTGGAAAATGTCCTGCTGTAACAACGAATACAATAGTACTGTTATGTGCTCTTATTTTGACATACAGATCTGTAAGCATGGCCACAACTTTGTTTTTAAAAGTAAATTTACAGGCTACAAATGAGCACAAAATTGTGTTGATACTGCCGATATTAAAAACACCAGCACTGGTATCCTTCTCAAGATTTTGGTACTTATCTACTGCCTAAATATTGATTCTTGTGACATCACTTCTTCATAGTCCTGTTCACCAACTTTCCTCTCCATCTCTAGGCTGACACAGAAAAGGCCAGAGCCTCTAGTAATAGTAGATCCAGCAGCCGTCATCACCGGGTCTGTATCCTCTCCACACTTCCTCTGTGCCTGCCTGTATTTCCTTTCCTCTGTCTCATTTAATCCCTGTTCTCATGACCCATGTTCCTCTCTGTCTGCCTCTTTCCACGGCTCTGTGTTTCCACATCAACAGGGCCTGGATGATGATGTCATGTCAGTCCGCAGCTACAGGGTGTGTACATAACTGCAAGTTAACAAGATTTCATCTCTTTTATATTTAGCCCTATTATCAAGGTGGTATAATACCACTCAGAAAGGCACAGCGATCTGTGAAAGCCATTGTTCTTGTTTGGAAAGCAGTTGTTGACTCAGGGATTATTAAGCGATTCATTGGTCTTTGTTGTTGCTCATTTAGGCCATAAAATAAATTGGTTTTCCTGGAGAAGTTTTAGCCTAATGTTTGGTTTGTCTTTTATTTGAAGTCAACCTCTTCATCAGTGCGTGACTTGGGCTCTCACAAGAGCCGCTCCAGCTCTCGTAGAAAAGACCTGCTGGTGCGTTGTTGTATGTGCATGTGTGTGTGCAAGCATGTGTACTTTTGTGTGGGATTTGGTGAGAGACGTATTGTTAACAGCTCACTGATAGGAATATTAGGGATAAATGTTTTAAACTAATTAGGCTTGGATTCTTGGCATGTAACTAGGGATTAGCTAGGTTCATTTCTCTCAAGAACTAGTATAAGTTTTAAAGAGAATACTTAACATAATTAATAATTGACTGCTAATAGCTGTCTTGTAAAGTGGATTAAAGTATTTATATGCAGATTATTCCTTTTTAAATAGAGGCCAATAGTTTTCATTTCAAAGCCACATTGCCAGACCTGGCAATGTGGTGTTGAGATTTTTGTTTTAAAGGTCATTTTAATAATGGCTGCTGTGTTATAATTTTAATCTGTCCAAATATATGTGAGCACACTTAAATTGAAGCACCAAAAAGTGCTGCTGATATGAGCATTTTAACATCATACTCACTTTGGAACATCAGACACACACAAGTTATGTGTTGCGCCAAAACATCCAAAAAATGTATTAGTTAACTAAGTGCAGTTCACTGTAGCTTTGACCATATAAGGCTGCAATTACTGGTTTTCATTGTTTTATAAATCAATTTTTTATATCAATAAATTCATCACTTAGTCTGTATAATGTTAAAAATAAAGACAAATGCTCATGGGAAAAAAGCTGCCATATCTTAGCAACTTGATGATCTTGGTGAAGCTATAATCCACAAAAGTTTGGGAGTTTTATGTGATATTTGATGGAAAATCACATAGCTAATTCATAGCTAAATTTGATGATTTTCCTTGAGTTGACTAAAGAATGAACTAATCATTTAAGCACTAGACGAGACGTAAGAAAATAAATGGTTTGCTTGGACTGTTGTTGTGTTGGATGAAGTATCACTATTCATTTAACTTCTATAACTAACATATGCTAGACATGTGAAACAGACCGTGTTTTGTTTTGCCGGTATAGATCCTAACATTCACTTGGCGTGTATATTTTACGAGCACATCTTAACCCACTCTGTCCAGAGTTTTTCAGATATTTGATAGTGTTTTGTTTTTTTTCAAACCATAATGCTCATGACTCCTGTTCTCTCTTCAGTCTGACGGTCTCTCTACTAGCTCCTCCCTGAAGACTTCCCGCTCCACTGTATGTACCCGTGTGATGAGCCTTTATTTGTCACTGCTTCTGAGCTTCTCTTGCCATCCTTTTGTCTCATTGTAGTTTTTTTTTCTTGACATTTTTCCTCTGCCATGAACAGAGTTCTGTATACAATGACCTGCATGGCTATAAAAAGGCTTCATCCAGCTCCTCCAGGAAGGACCTGCTGGTCAGTGTATCCCCTCAGTGTTGGTGTCCCTGTTGCAGCCTCTAGCATGGAGGCGGTGTAGAGTAGTCGTTAGTGACTTGCAGTGTTGATTTACTGTTGATCAATCATATTGTAACACCGATAGTGTATTCACTGCCCTGTGTTCTGTCACATAGATATTGACTAAACAGTGTTCAGTATTATTCATATTATCTGTATTTTAGGTCAGGCCATGACAGACCTTTTGAGAATTAACTTTATTTGTTTGCGGTCCTACGATGTTGCTACTCTTCCAGACTGGACTGTACCATGATAAAAGGAACTACACCACCCTATCGAAGACCAAAGTACCACCTCCTCCCTCTACATCCTCCTATCAGCCACGGGTCGGTCCCCCCCTCCTCTCTGTGCTGTCCGATATCTAGTTCTGTTTTACATAGCCTGAAGTAGCTGTGGGCTACTCGGTTAAACTAAAGCCAGCTGAAGCAGTGTATTCTTATCTCCTGTAGATGTTTCAGTTTGTCATGTAAATCCCCAGGCAGTTGAGACAGATGTTAACCACACTGGATATTGTGTTCAACGTAGTGCTAGTTTGTGTAGTTTTGTGCGTCACAAAAAAATCAAAGCCCAGAGCGATACATGGATATGTTGTTAAGTGTACAAAATGTTCCCTAGAATGGGGTTGGGTTAGTCAGACGTTACATGAGACAGAACGCCAAAGCTTGACTATTAGAATGAGATAGCTCTCCACTCTTAAACTGTTTTCTTATCATTTGAATACTTGTAAATTAGCTCCCGATTCGTCTCACTATCATAAAACAGGCCAAAGGGACTGTTTCACCTCACTTCACTTCTGCACTCAACATGCTTGCCAGAAAGCCTTAATGATAAAGGGTCAGAGAAGCGTTCATCCTGTTTCCTCTTGCTGCGTCACTAATTCTCACTACAGCTTTCCACTGTACATGAAACTGACCTTTCCCCGCTCGCCTCCCTTCTGACAGGCCACCACCTCCTCGTCCTCCACTCCTGGCACTGGGCTGTCTCGCAGCTACAGCATGGTCAGTCTTTGTCCACTGGATGGCCTGTGTGTCTCTGCATGCGTCCAGTTATCTTAAGAAGTAGACCTGCCTCCCTCTGACACTGTTACATATATCTGATAGGATGTACATGGTGTTTGGAGCTGCTTATATTTAGCTGCTGGACACTCTGGGCACTCAGTGGGAGCCAGAGATTTGTGCTTCACTTTGATAAGACAGGGCCCTGTGTCAAAGCAGTGCCTTTTTGTACAGAACCCTAAAAAAAAATGGCCTGCTCGATATGGGAAAAACACATAGAGGATATCTGTTTTTAGTGCATGGGGCAGAGAAAGTGCACTCAGCCTACTTAGCCAGATTTATGCTCGCTCTTATGTTTTGCTGAGCCCTGCATTGTCTTCCACATGTGCCCTCAGGCCTCTATTTACGACGACACTGGTCTTTATGGCTCCGGCTACAGTTCAAGAGCCGTAAGTCTTCTCGGTGTTTGTCAAACGGCATTTCAACCATGTCACCACCACGGCGGCCCATGTCGTGTCTGTGGCCCCCACGTCTGTCTTTATGTTAAGTCTGTGTCTTGTTCTCCTCCCCTCCACAGCCCTCTGAATACAGCTGGTACTCCTCTGGAGCCAGCTCCACTCGTAGCAGCCCTGTGGTGAGCTCCCTGAAACCACCTACACCCTGCATGCTGTCAGCTAACACCACACATAAACAGCCACTGCTAACAGGCCGTGCCCTGCCCCCTCTCAGCGCCCTGCCTTCCTCCACTCAGGGACACTGTAGATCACCCATAACAAGCTAGCTGTAGCCAGGTTTAGGGAACAGCATTATTATGATTATGCTTTAGAAGAGACAGTAAGGATTTTTCAAACCAGGCCTTATTAAAATGTTGATTCTCATCACCTATAGAACTACCTAAATGTACAAGCACAAATTCACCACGAGTTTTTAATGCTTTCCTTTCCTAGGGCCGTATATTCCCTCGTTGTATTTTTTTTTCCCAAACACCATTTTCAAACACCTCATCTCAGATATTATTTATTGGACAACTACTATCAGATAATGTATTTTTACATATAACAGTAGTACAAATTATTATTTTTGTGTTGTAAGAATTAGGCTTGAGGCATCAGAAAAAGCCACACTGATGGAAGAGAAGTCCCGGTAATATAGGAGACGGAGTGGATCTATAGTATTATAGAACATAGGGTGTTTCCCCTAGCCTTCAATACAGTACAAAAGGGCTCTTGTTTTTTGGTGTCTCAATGTCTGTTTTAAATAGCCTCACTGTCAAATACATTTTAAAATTGTCCACTGACAAAAGGTTCCAAACCATGTTTTCTAACAAGTTATTAAGCATTTATGGCAACACATTGCCTTGTAAAGATTTTGCATTGGGCGACTGGTAACTCTACTGCTAAGTTATAGGACCCACAACTTCCCAAACTACTTTCTGTGCTGCTCTGTGGAAAGTTATCAATGTTTGAGATGTGGTGCGGTCATTGCAAAAAGTAGTCCCCAGCATAGTGATGAACAGTAGTTGTTAAAACTTGTTCTGAATAAATACAAAAATCAAACACACTTGATTGTTCTGTGAGTTATCACATTTTAATTCATAACCGTTTTTGGCAGGTAACAGTTGCCCTGTTTGACTTGCGTCACTGAAGCTGGCAGTGAGGAAGTGTTGTGTACAAAATATAAATGATGGGAATCAGCATTTTAATACGGCCTGGATTGAAAAACCTAAACTTCAAAGTGTGTGAATTCAGAGTTCCTTGCAGTGCTTGCAGACAAAGATGTTATCGTGGGGTCGTCTTTCCTAAATTAGTTCCGGTCGCTACATTTGACGAAATGATCCTAATTGCATGAATTGGCGTTACTTATAGAGTTAAGTCCATTGGCGTAATTCAATAATCAGCTTATTACAGTGACTGCAGGTGCGGTTTCATGAATGAGTGTGTATGTGAGTGAACCAGCCTCGTGCATGTGGCTAGACCATACATCTCAGGGGTCCTCACTGTGTGTGTCTGTGCATGTGTGTACTCCTCTCAGTGCTCCTCAGACGATGACACTGTCAGCACCGGCTCCCAGGAGCGCTACAACAGAGGCCGCAGGGACAGTGTGGTGAGCTACACAGAGACTAGGAGCCTTTCATGCTGTTCATTCACTGTACTCTCCTGAGTCCCCTTGATGTTTGTTGCTTGTAATGTTGGCAGTCTAGGAATTTCAGATTTTTTTAGCTGCTGCTTTTACCATGTTGCTCTGGGTAAGTGCATCAGCTGAATGCCTGAAATATAAATGATACATGTCCTGAAGTAATCACAGCCATCTCCTCTAGGGTGGGTTGTGATTCTTTTTTCTTCTACCTTTTTCTTTTACCTCTCTCTGATGATTTTTACTCTCTAGCCTTCCATTATTGTTCGTAATTCTGTCTCGATCTCTTTCCCCCTTCACCTTGTGTGTGTACGCTGAGCAGTCATCTGACTTCTCGGACATTAGCGAGTCTGCTGCCGACTATTTCAGCCGCTCCAACCGCAGGGGCAGTATTGTGTCTGACCTCGATGATCTGAGCATTCCAGATCTGGACGCTGTAAGTGGCTAAACGTGGCCCACAACGGTGGGCTGAAGAATGTACCACAACACCGATGATGAATGAATCCTCTAATTATAAGTGATGCATGATAGAAAAAGTGACTCGGTTTTGGAAATGCATATCACAGTGTGTGATTTCCTTTGAGCAGCTCATCAGTGAGTGGGCTGACGTAAGCCTCTGTAAAGTGGATTTGAATGCAGTGTTGTCTAACCGCATGAACCTAGGAATAGAACTGATCATATTTATTTATTGTTATCATTATTTTTTTATACAGTGGATATAAAAAGTCTACACACCCCTCTTAAAATGCCAGGTTTTTGTCATGTAAAAAAATGAGACCAAGATAAATCATTTCAGAATTTTTTCCACCTTTAATGTGACCTATAACCTGTACAACTCAGTTGAAAAACTAAATGAAATCTTTTACAGGGAGGAAATAAAAATAAAAAACTGAAATAATGTGGTTGCACAAGTGTGCACACCCTCTTATAACTGGGAATGTGGCTGTGCACAAAATTAACCAATCACATTCAAACTCATATTAAATAGGAGTCAGTACACACACTGCAAAAGCCATGGTCCGCAGAGAGCTTCCAAAACGTCAGAGAGATCTCATTGTTAAAAGATATCAGTCAGGAGAAGGGTACAAAAGAATTTCCAAGGCATTAGAC
>OMLB01044382.1:0-10379 GCA_900302555.1 Myripristis jacobus | reverse complement strand
CCTCCGCAGCAAGCTGTGCTCCCTTTATGAAAATGACTGCATCTTCGACAAGTTCGAGTGTGCCTGGAACGGCTCAGACAGGTAGCTGAAGTGTGTGTGTCTGTGTGCGCGTCTGTGTGTGTTGCATCTCTTCCCACGAGGAGAAAGGAAGAGAAAGATCCACCAAAGTGAACCTATCCCATCTCTTCAAGGCTATTTTAGGGGTAGGACTCTGAGATAAGTTTGAATTAGGGTTAAGTTTAAGAACAGTTCACCAAAAAATGGAAGTTTTGTCGTCATCTACTTTGTCCAGTGAACATATAGAACAATTGAAGTCAATGGGCAGCACATTTTAGAGTTCAAAAAATGAAAACAGAACTACGCCATACAACTTGTGCGGCATGATCCAAGTCTTCTGAAGGCAGACAACTGCATCCTGTGTGGAAAGGACCTACTGTATATTTAGAGTTATTCAGTGCGAATGTTCTTCTTAGAGAGAGTTCATGCAAACGTGCACCAGGCCAGAGATACTCCAGTGAAGGAAGATGATGCATTACCACTGATGCCAGTGATAAGAAAACAGAGTACACTTCCTCTCTAATAGGTGGGTGTGGACGGTTTTTTTCTGCCTAGCAACATCTCTGCAGCAGGGAGCACCAACGGAAAGCTGCAACAGAGCGGAGCAGGCAAACTCACTTTTCTCCTGATTTGACCAGATTCGACTCCAACAACAATTTGCGAGAGTTCTCTTGTGACGTACACGCTCACCACAAATTGTGCTTTATTTACGTGTTTACAATTCTACGCTGTACATATGCTAACAACACATACGCTGACAGAGTTTGGGTCATTACCGAGCTGTTGTAGCTTTGCTCCCTGGGCCAGTGTTTTGAGAATGGTTAGAGTCGTACGGGCCCCAGAGATGCAGAAGATCCGGGTAATTTTATACCTGCAAATTAAACTTTTTTGGCTTCATGTGCCACTGAGCAACTTTCATAGGAATGAATGGGGTCCCTCCTCTGACGCTGTATCCAGTAGTCTTTATACACCCAAGCGTGTGAAACTTTTCCTGAATGTTGAACCCTCGCAAGTTCTCGCCAAGCATAATGTGGGTAGACGTGTGAGGCTTGGATGCACATCTGCGTGAACTGTTTTGTACTTTGTGCAAAATCAAGAGGCAAAGTCCTTCCGCCTTTGTTTTTGTCTCCATGTTTAGGAAAAAAAATCAGCATGGTAGTCAGCGACAAGACACAAATCATTTCTCTATAATGGTCCACTCAAAATCCACTTGCTTCGGAAGATTTGGATCATGCTGCCATTTGTACAGAATTTTGTTGTCATTTTTTTTTTTATCCTTTTTGGAACTCTAAAATGTGATATCTATTGACTTCGGCTGTTTTGGACAAGGCTGCTACCTCCCTGTGTCCTTCTCTGGCATGTGGGGTGATTTGATCATGACAGAACTTTCATTTTTGGGTGAACTGTTTCTTTAAGGTTAGGCATGTAGTGGAGAGCGTTAAAGCAGCTATAGGACCTCACAAGGATAGCAATACATCTGTGTGTGTGGAAGAGAAAGAAAAGAGAAATGAAGAATGCATAATAAAGTCTCCATGCTGTAGGAAATGGACTTTACAAGAACAGAGTTTTTGTCACTCCCCTCACTCCTCCTGTCTCTACTTCTCTCCTCTTGCCCAGTGTGATCATGACGGGCGCCTATAACAACTTCTTCCGCATGTTCGACCGGAACACCAAGCGTGACGTGACCCTGGAGGCGTCCCGGGAGAGCAGCAAACCCCGGGCCGTCTTGAAGCCACGGAGGGTGTGCGCCGCCGGTGGAAAGCGCCGGAAGGACGACATCAGCGTGGACAGCCTGGACTTCACCAAGAAGATCCTCCACACGGCCTGGCACCCGACGGAGAACATCATCGCCATCGCCGCCACCAACAACCTCTACATCTTCCAGGACAAGCTCAACTCCGAGATGCACTGAGTGACACGGCGGTGGATACGTGTAAGAGTTTACACCCATAGACACACCTATGCCAGAATGTACACACACAGACAGGCCTGTACACACACTTTCACATGAACGGAAAATATTTCAGAACAGGCACGGAGAAACACACACACACAAGATCATTGAATACACAGACACACACATGCAGGCCTACTCTTTCACATGCTCCCACACGACTTCTCCAGCTTCCCAGAACTGAAAGGACCCGCTCCAGGGCTAGAGAGGGAATGGGCTGGATTACGCAATGGATTATGTATTGCAAAAATGTTCTAAGCCGTGGATTTCCTGATTGTTGACCTCTGGATCTTGGCTGATGGTGTTCTGACTGCTACAGGTCAGTCTTAGAGGAGCATGAACCCCACACCCCAGACAGGAAAGCTGTTTCGATGTTTCTGTCTCTTTTTCTGTTCATTTGCTTTTTCCTCCACCTCCTCCTCCTCCTCTCTCTGTATTTGGCTGTGTCTGCACTCGAAGAAAACCTATTCCTGTTCCTTGCCCACTGTTTGATTTGTGTAACAAAAGCCTTTGTGGTTGTCAACCAGCAGCAGTGATGAAAAATGGGGCGTTTATGTAACTCGCTGTTTTGTTTGATTACTAGTTCAACTACCCCCCACTCCTATTTTTTGTAAATTCCCATTAAAAATGATGTTGATGATGGTAATTTTGATGGATGTGATGATGATGACCGTGACAATTAATGATATGTGATGTGCAAAGATGAACTTGGGATGCTGCCCCTCCCCACCCCCCCAGGTGCACCCAGACGCCTCTGAGCTCTCCCTGTAAGTCAGGAGAGAGCAACAATGTACAACAGGGCTGTGTTCAGTGAGGTCAAACATTTACAATGTTCCAGAAACAGAATCCAGCAGATTACACTCGGGCCTGTTATGTGGGCACACACTTATATCCGTTCCACACAGTGTGTTTCAGTCTCAACATTGTGTAATGTTTCCTTTGCTGAAAAGGGCCCCTTCACCTCCTCCGTTTGATTGTGAATTACGCTTCGGAATTGGGGCTGCGTCATGTGCTACTTTGCTGTTGAACACAACACGAGCAAAAAGAAAAAAAAACAAAAAAAAGAAAAAGAAAAAAGAAAGAAACTAAATAATTCCAACAATCAAGCAAAAAGATGCTGCATGTCAAACAGATTTAGCCTATGTGTTTATAAATTGACTGACTGACTGACTTGGCTGCCTTCTTAACCATTTAGACCCAGCTGTACAAAGGCTTCAGGGGCCCCGGGGCCCCGTGCAGCACTAGTAACCATAGATGACCGAGCTCTCCTACCTTTCTTTGTGTCTCAGGACACTGAAGCATGTTTACCAGTGTTCGGTTCATACACTTACATGTACATTTTGAATGAAGCCGCCGAGAAATCAGTTTCTACGCTATGAAGCTGAGAACCAAGAGGAATGGGGAATGTTTTCTGATTAATGTTGTATTGTAAAAGAAAAAAAATACTTCAAAGGGCCTAAATGGTGTCTGTATATACCAACTCTCTTTTTGACATGTATGAGGATTTTGTTTCTTTATGATGACCACCCATTAATTAATGGACTGTGGACCCAATCGTCTCTATCGATGATTGCTTCCAGGGCAACGGCAGAGAGAGATAGTTCGTTAATCTCTTTAGCCTTCCTCACTGATTACTTTGATGTGCAGAATCTCTTTCTTTTATTTTTAGAAGACAGTTTATTCTTTTATTTATCCTATTTTTGGAACATCTGTCAGTTGATTCCACGTCCTGACCAAGCTAATGTTGATTCACATATTTTTGTGTTAATGTATTTTGATGAAAAAATTGTCAAATGGACAGTTATAAATAATGTTAATATGTTTTTTTCTGAATAAAGATTTCAACGAAATTGCATCCAATGGGCCTGCAGGTGTGATGTTTTTTATTGAAATGCTACCAGTAGCATAAATATTGTGGTGCCATCACAACTGTTATTGTGGATATTGTACAGTTTATATGGGGTCATCTTGTTTTCAGTGTGACAGGCACAGAAGTCAAGTGGTGTAGAGCACCACCTAGTGTCATGACACTTATCACAAAAACTAGCATATAAGTGTAGGGTACTAAAAGAATAAGCTCACATTTATGCACAGATAATAAATGGCACTTGCTGCCTATACATTAATGGCTTTTGCTTGTTACTGTTGATTTTTCATTAAAACATGAATGCATTTCTAGTCGTTTAAAAGATCCAACAAGTGACAGATTATTGTCAAGGATAAAAAGGCAAAAAACAGATTTTTCATTAATTTATTGGTCACAGTATGGGGATACAGTAGTGACAAACTAACCTGAAACACTTACATCATCACTGAGGGACAGCAAATGTTTGATATATTAAAACCCTGCACAGCAGAGATGGCAAGATAAGAAAGGGAGAGGGATAAGACAGCTAGAGGAGCAACAGAAAAGCACATCAGGACAAAGAGAGCAGAGATATACTTAGGTAAGTGCACGGTGATAAATATGAGCTTTGAAGCAGGTGGGCTTCCAAGGGTTGAGGATTAGGGAAATAATTTAGTCTATTCACTCCCAAAGTAGCACTGTGGAGCACAGTCATTAGCATTACTGGCTGTACATCTTCAAACCTGAATAAAAAGAAAACAATAACCATGTTTCACAATATCACATGGGATCCGCATGTGAGATAATATCTTGTAAGGCACTTCAGAGTCACCTCTCATACTAAGCATTTCAAAATGACATACTGGGAATATCATATAATGAACAGTTATTAAAGCTGTACAACAGATAAAGACCTCTGTGTTCACAACAGTACCATAATCATATGAAAAAACAAAAATCTATCCATAATTTTATGTAGGCCACAGATAATGCATCAGCAATTTCTGATGCATTAGGACAACACTGAAATGACAGTTTGGTAAGGAAACTGTCAAGTACAAACACTGTTGCTGATTTTGTAGTTACAATGCCAAACAATTGATGACAATTATACATACAAATGTGTGCAGATTTATATACAAATGAGCAACAAGACTTCATTAGTGGATTGAAATGTTCATAAACACACTCCTGACCACTGACAGGGGCTGAGTGTGTGTGTGTGTGTGTGTGTGTGTATATGTGTGTGTGTATGTGTGTTTCTTAAGGTAGTGTCCTGTGTTAATTATATTATTTAATCTAAAAACTTTCTCCCCTACCTTACTTCTTTATACTTAAATGCCTTTGTATTCTCAAACACTTTGGCTCAAAAACTATAAAAACACAAACACTCAAAATGCATATTTACAGTGGCACACTTTCAAGTAGCCATACAACACTACTACTGGATCTCATTGTGGGCAACTATAGTGTACAACCATTTACGTTCTTCAATTGCACCTAATATTATCACACATGATATTAGCGTCAACATTTTTCTCCCCCAGCGTATAAATATATATACACTAAAGTGTACACTTAATGCAGGTATAACATTATCAAGTCTACAATCTGCTGCTTTTTGTAGTCCATAAAGCATTTGTCACTCTGTAAATAGCACACCCACTCAAAAAATTGTTATCATGTAGTCATGTGATGTACAAAATATGTCTCTCCATCTACCCTCCCTCCTGTGGCCCACTCTCTGTCTCAGTTTGGGCTTCTGGGTCTAGCTCTATCTGAGCAGTCAGGAAGGGGTTAAAGAAGAAGTCAAAGGCAAATTGCAGTGCACTCCGGGACGTGCGCCTCCAGTCATGTTCGATCTTATACTGCCGGCGGCTGGGCAAGAGGGAATCAGCACATGAAAGGCAGTGGATGGCTTTCAGTTCAAACACGGGCCATTTGGAGCCTAAACGACCCTCGAGAATGGTGCTGAACTCCACCAGGCTTCCTGTCTTCAAGTATAGCAGCACGGGCCTAAACTCATTACTTGCCCGCAGGACAATGTCTTTAGTCGCGTCCTCATCCTCTATGATCGTCCCGTTCTTGCTCTTCTTCTCTAGTGGCATACCCATTGTGACTTCAAATTTGTATCGATCGAAGCGTTTGACGTGACACTCGTGCTTAGCGAGGTTTTTCAGTTTACAGAGGGGATGTTCTGGAAGGAGCACTGGGGCAGGGTGGGGTTGGGAGTCGGCTGTGGCGTTCTTCCCCTCATCGCATAACGGATACGCCTCACCGTACAGACACCGCATCCAATTCCCAACGAATACCGGTAACAGGTTGATGACCGACTGTGCTCCATTCTCAATGTCTGTCACACGGACGTATTTGAAGCGTCCCGTCCAGGTGACGCGGTGTCCTTCGAGGTGAGAGCAGAGGATCTGAGTTTGGGCCATGTTGGACTCTTTCCAGGCTCGTGGGCCACAAAGGTTGCCGTACTCAGGCCACGTCAGGGTGGAGTTGTAAACCTTCATGCCTTCTGATCGGTAGACGTATATCCAGCAGAAGAGCACCACTGCACTGAGCCACACCAGGATGAGCTTGACAATGCTGCTCCGCGACAAAGATCGAAACACTACGATGGGGTTGAGGCTGAACCGGGTCCATAGTCTCAACACTACCGGCACAAAGCAAACTGTCACCGTAACCACCATCTTGGTCAGTTCCAAGGCTACAAACCACTGTAGCAACTGGATGAGGAGCATGGCAGCCAGGCCCAGTGATAGCACGGGAAGGGCAAACAGGAAGAGGAAGTAGCCCACGCAGGTGCGGATAAGTCCGATGGTGGAGGAGTTATTGAGGAACACCAAGCAGAGCTCACACCAGGTGAAGCACACCAAGTATGGGACCAGGCACAGGTAGGTGCCCTTGAAGCCTTTCAGCTGGGCCATGCGAAAGAGGAGATAGAAAAGGTGCCCATACAAGAAGCAGGGGACACCTAGGTTCAGCACCATCAACTCCCCTAGAGGCACAGTGATAAAAGTCTTCCCAAAGGCCTTGAGGAACCAGAGGGAGTTTGGGAGGAGGTGAGTGAGGGAGCAGGCACCAGAAAGGACCTCTGTGAGGAGCGCTTTGCGGGCAAAGAGCTGAGCAGAGGAGTGAAGGCTGAGGAAGGAGGTGACAGTGAAGAAGAGAGCCACAGTAGCCAGCTCTGAGCAAGGGATCCAGGACTTATCGGCCACAGGGAACGAGAAAACCACAAAGACCACCGAGAGCAGGAAGTACCTGGGAAAATGAAAAGCCATGATTTAATGATTTTGTTGCACATAGGCTTGTCATCTTGATTTCTTTTAGTTTGTTTATATTTTATTATTTGAGGTGAGTACTTAGAAAGTGTAGAACACGCACATCCAAATCATGGAGGTGCAGGACAGAACAGTAATATAAAACTCCTCAGAATAACCAAGGTGAGTATTTCACCTGTATACATTTTTCCCTGCTTCTTTATGTTCTGTGATTGTTTTTTCTGTATGTCTGTTTTTATCACTGCTCTAGTAAAGATGTTGATTAGAGAACTTCTGCAAGCAGCAATCATTAAAAATTATATTAAACAATGCACACAATAACAGTTACATGAATCAATAAGAACTCAGTCTGCACTAAGACAGACTGCAAGAATGTTGTATCTAACTGAGGATGGTAAATAGGATTTCCTGAGGTGTTCAGGAAAACTAGTCAAGCCTGAACTTAACTAAACCTCCATTTGCATAACAGCAAAGGAAAAAAAAAAACATGCTCAACTGAGTAAATGAAAAAATGAATGAAAATAGATGTGGATGAATGGAGGTGCACTTACAGGTAGGGTTCTAAGTGTGTCCATCCAAAGTTGGTTTCAGCCTGCTCCAGGTCCAGACCCGGTTCAAAGTGAGACAACAGGTCTGTCAAAGCTCGGAAGTTTTCCCATGCTTTTGAATTCTGTAGAGAATAATTGTTTGTTATTTTACCTTTCTAATTTTCGCCCACAGAAAAGCACTTCTCTACTTCAAGGCTAAAGTGGGTCTTCTGACAGAAGTCAAAAATGCTTACATTTCTACAATTACACAGGCTATGGGTAGTTATATGAACAAGAACACAACAGAACTGAGCTCCGCTCAAGGTGTGGAGCTTTAACTGTAATATCAGTAGTCGCTGACCTGAAAAACACGCAATGTGCAGATGACCATGGAGAAGAAAGAGAGGTAGAAGACCAGCAGAGGGATGATGAAGATGAAGAATTCAATGGTGAGGTTGGAGATGATGAAGAAGAAGATGAGCGCGTTCACGTGGTGTGTGGGGATCAAGGCACTGAGCCACTGCATGCCGGCTCGTGATGCCCAGTCGATGAGATGCTCCTTGATCTCCAGCAGGGCGTGCAGGGGGAACTTCAGCACCTGGTGATGGCAGGAGAACGGAGGGGGAAGGCAGGGGTCAATACGTCATTGAGGTCTAAAATATGAAAATGAAAGAACAGAATTTCCCTGGAAAAACTAGTGAAGCTTTGTCACTATGGGACAAGCACCGGGACCAGAGCCCTTCTTGGACCCAACGGGGTGTTTTGACATCATAGGCTAGCTACATCCTTATACACCAAGTCTGAGGGCTTCATACCTTTTGGTGGAGGGGCAAGTCATCTGGGTTCTTCACAACTACATCATCATCATCATCGTCGTCGTCGCCTCCCTCCCCAGCCATGGCCGGCGAGGGCGCAATGCCTTGTGCGTACTTCTTAGTCATCTCAACAAAGTCATCCATAGCAACATGTGAGGTGGCTAAAAACATAAAAATGCAAACATGAAAATGTAATTTTATCTGTCTGGATATTAGGTAATCACATTAGGCGTCCCTGTTCTCCTGCTGCAAATAGCCTACAGCTCCTGAGACCACTTGACTTACAATGAAGGGACACTTCAGATCAAACGTACCATCGCTGCTGACCAGACTCTCCAGGACTCTCCTCTGTTTCTTGGCAGAGCTGGAGAGAGGACCTGGGGAGGGTGGCTCCCCTGTAAGTGGAGAAAAGACAGCATGATAAGGTATCTGCTCCAAGTGTGCACAAAGTATCACACAGATTAAAATTAGCCGTAGCCTATGATTACAATCGCAGTGTCGTCAGTCTGTCTCCTCTGAGTACCTGGCTCTGTGTGGATCTGCCCAACGTTCTCCAGCATCTCAGAAACGGCCACTGACTTCTTCCTCTCTGGGTTCAGCTTCCAGTACATGAGTAGAGCTGCCTTCCTCACTCCTCTCTCGAAGCGCGTCTCCTCACACAACTTCCTCACCTCTGCTAAGTTCTCTGATGTGATGCCTGACAAACACACACACACATGTACAGGGTGAAACTGACAGTACAGCAGGACCTGAGCGGCAGGATGAACTACTCCCACAGAAGCATTATGCGTCTAAACTACAGTGAGGGGTATATCGTTACAGTACAAATATATCATCATCAGCAGCATCTGAACAGATGTTACACCACACAGTGACAGTATTCACTGACTTACCCGGCATGTGGAGAGGCATATGCAATTCCTTATGGTTACAATATTTCTTTTAAAACAGAAGTTATTAATATGTTAAATGATTTGACAGTCTGGTTAAATCCAGATAATTGAGCAGATGACTTTATTTTGGAACATCTATTAACAGTCAATATAAATGTTGCAGCAGCAACGGGATTATAATAAATTACAATCAAATTAAAACATTATCAATATCATATCGATATCGTAATACATGGTCATCAAATCCACATTACTAATTATTGTTTATTACAAATCCTATAGTCTGCGTCAGTATTTAGTAGAAGCAGCAAGTCTTGTGGGGTAGGTCTTTACCAGCTTTGCACATCTAGAATCTGCAGTTTTTGCCCATTCCTCTTGGCAAAACAGCTGACTCTCAAATGGACTGAGGTCTGAGCTTTGACTGAGCCATTCAAAGACATTAACATTGTTTGCCTGAAATCATTCCAGTGCAGCTCTGGCTATCTGCTCGGGGTCAGTGTCCTGCTGGAAGGTGAACCTCCACCCCAGTCTCTAGATTCTTCCTGTCCAGTTTCTCAGTACCTGCTGATGAAAAGCATCCCCACAGCATGACGCTGCCACCACTGTGTTTCACGGTGGGCATCCGACAGATGTCTGCTTTTTCGTATTAGTCTTTTGCACCTTCAAGGCATTATGCATGGTGTGTTAGTCAAATGGTAAAATTAGAATTCCAGGTTGTAACACTGCAAAATGTGCAAAAGTCCAAGGGAGGGGTGAATACTTATGCAAGGCACTGCATCCTCACGAGTTTAGTGCTAAAAAAAATCACTTAACATAAATATCACAAATCTTAAAGGTGGACATTTCATCACCTTTGCTGGAGGACAGGCAGCGCTGCAGCAGCTTGACGGCGTCCTTGCGGCCCTGTTTAGCAGCCTGGACCAGCCAAGTGACCGCTGTGCAGTTGTTCAGCTCCTCATCTCTTTCTTCTGCTAGTGCAAGGAAGAAACGTCCCATCTGG
>OMLB01044378.1:20582-37431 GCA_900302555.1 Myripristis jacobus | reverse complement strand
TCTGTTCTCTCCTTTCCCTGAAATCTCTGTCTTCCCTCTGGTCAACGCCGCCTTCTCTCTCCCGCTCTCTGCCTTCTCGCCGATCCCTTCTGTCCATGTCCTCCCTATCATCTTTCCTTCCTCTGTCGTCTCTGTCATCCCTCCTTCCCCTGTCTTCTCTGTCATCTTTCCTTCCTCTGTCTTCCCTGTCATCTCTCCGCCACCTGTCCTCCCTGTCATCTTTGCCATCTCTCCTCTCGTCCCTGCGGTGTCTATCGTCTTGGGCAGGGCCTCTGGGTAAAGATCCTCCTTTCCTGTCCATATCGGACGGGAGGCGGCTTCGCCTATCCACATCCACAGCAAGCCGGGCATGAGAGTCCACATCCAAAGGCGCCCGGTTGCTTCTGGAAGCATCAGATGGTATCCTGCCCCGACGTTCATCTCCCTGTGGCAGCCAAGTGGGATTCACCCTGACATCTGACTCTCCCCGCGGCACTCGCATCCCCGACTCAGACACCCTGTCCACGTCAATGGGCACCGGGTGCCCATTCTTCACTGGTGGAGGTTTGGAGTGGTTCACATCATTGCTCTCTGTCCCGTGAAGACATACGCAGTGAATCAGAGGTCATCAGAGACTGACTAAACATGCCAAAATAACTAAAATAAATAAATAAATAAATCAACCCACCATTCTCTGGGATTTCCTTTAGGACCCCTCTATCAATTAGCTCTTGACGAGTTTTCCTGACAGAAATCTTTCTTTCCAAGGCTGAAAAACAAACAAACAGCACAGTAAGTAACAACACTAACACGTAATGATAGGTACAAGTGCATGTAAAATGGGTAAACAGTACATGTAAAATGAGTTATAAATGCATGTAAAATGGGCCAGTGTGCAGGTAAATTTTGTCAGTTATAGGGAGGCACTGTACAATTGTATTGCAGCACATAGGAATGACTTTCTATAGCGTTCTCTTGAGCGGGGGAGTATGAATCTGTTGCTGACTGGGCTCTTGAGTTTGTCTAGTGTTTTATGGAGGGAATGGGTGGCACTGTCCATGATCTTATGAGGTTTCAAATATATATGTATACAATACACACACACACACACGTGTAAATTAAAATGTGAAAAAACTGATAATCTGCATACCTATAGATGTTTCTGCAAACTTCTCACTTGGCTTCTTCTTTCTCCATTTCCAGGGCTTGAAGATCTTACCCAGGCTGGACAACTTGCCTTTGCGCTTGGCGGGAGGTGTTCCTTCCCCAGAGTTTCCCTCCTCACTCCCTGTAGAGCTGCGCTGCAGGTCAACCTCATCATCTGCAACACACAAACACAAGAAGAACAAATGATAAGCATACTGAAAACATTAATGATATATTCATGTATACTGATTTGCAATGTGTTCAAATGTCGGTGCTCTTGCCATGGACAACCAAGTAGTCCAGTGCTCAAATCATAAAACAAAACTGCATTTTATTCATCAAATCAGAGTGGGGGTATATGTGATTTAAATATAAGAGGTCAATATCAGCTAACCAAAATACCATACTCTAATAATGGCATTACAGTTCATTACTATATAGGCTAAAACACAACATTCTATTGTTCCTGACTGGAAACCATTGCTGGGGCTAGGCCATCATAAATTATGTGATTAGGTCTGGAAGGGAAGGGGTGACTCAATGGCCGGACCAAGTCTATCAGCTCCTGAATCCCAGTACTGGGCGTCGGGTTCTGTCACTTGGTCTCATGGTTTCACACAAACTCTGAACCTCCATTGGAGCGTGTTGTTCCTCAGGGACTATTTTTCTTTGGTGCTTATTGTATATTGATATTTATTGTACATAGGCTGTATATTGTGTATATTGTACATAGGAGTGTTATATATACTTTTTATTTTGTCCTTTTATATTTTATTAATTTTTTTTAATCTATTTTATTCTTCTATTTCTTACTTGCACAGTGCTGGAGTTGTTGCAATTGCATTTCACTGCTGTTGTACCCGTACATTCATGCATGTGACTAATAAAAACTTGAAACTTGAAACTTGAAAACTTGAAACTGGGTCCGATCAGGTATGCATATCCCTAATGCAGTTTATGGCTTAAAATCTTGTCTTCAAAATGTCAACTTTTCATGAATTAATAAAAACACAGCTTTGTTTTGGCCTGAATATCATGCAGTTTTCAGTTTAACCAATGTGTATAGAAGAAATTCTTCATTTTAAGTTAAAATATGAAAATCTCCAAAGTTGGAATTACAAGATATTCACCTAACAACTATGAAAATGCAGGGCAGGGCTTTGGCTTTAAGCTGGTGCTACATTTGTCTGGAATATGAGTGTGGAGCCTGTGAGCAAGGGTGAGGGTTAGTCCAAATTCCACTCTTATTGCCTGCAGAGCTGTCCCAGCTGTCAGACATCGGAGTCTGAAACATGGGCAGAGCTTTGTCTGGGCTTTAACTTTCATGAACAAACTTTAACCCCGCCCATACACACACACACGCATGCACACACTATATTATTCTCAAGTGAATGAACTCCAAAAAAGTGAATTATTGAAGTTTGCCATGACTGTCATGGGAAAAGGTGTTGTGTGTGTAACATGTTTCACTGGCTGAGATCAACTTTGCATTTGTCACATTAATCTTCACTATCAAAATGCAAGAATAATGCAAATAAAATCAAGACTCACAAAAACAATATAAAGAATACACTAAAAGCACTAAAAGACAACCTAGACAAAAGAGAGCAGACAAAGAAAACAGGAGTAAGCCTTTACAGGAGAAACCATGACACAACTTGCTCAGACTCTGCTCAAAACCAGAAGACAGTACAAACTGGGTGTGAAGCTCCTATTATAATTCTTAGGTGATGAGTCGCGAGGCAGAAGTTACGCAATACTGTGCTGCATGACAACAAGCACAGATCCATGTGTTGGCCTATGGTTTAAGTGCAGGGAACCATTGTGTTTCACAATCAAGCGTTCACAAGACAGGAGAGTCTTGTGCCTCATTGATGTGGAACACTGGGCATTAGTGAGGGAGTGTGGATGCTGCAGGCTTGATAGGGAGTCTGGACTGGCCTGGATAGGGGTGCACTGGGATTGGCCCCAATACTAGTGTTTTTAGTGTCTGCAGTACTGTCATGACTTGATACCTCACTCAGTAGCTTATAGGACTGCACATCAAAATAAGAGCACATAATCATACCATTGTATTTGTGTCTTAAATATATTAATACATAGATGTGAAATCTTTTGTTAGGATGCTTTGTTTTCTACTTGAAGGCTATAGGGCAATGTTGCACTTATAACTCAGTGTTCTTATTCTACGTAGCCTATATATTTAAAAACATGAAACAAATAAAGGTTATGTTTACACAAAGAGTTTTCATAAAAGGGATGCATGCTGAATGGGATTTTGTTTTTTTCCTGGTATCAAATCAGGTATTGAAAATCATGGAATTTCATTGGGATTGGTATCAACTAAGCAAACTGTGCTATCATGTCTTACCTATTTTAAACAATTCCATTCTCCCTGTTTATCACTACAACAAACTGCATTAAAGAAAAATCCCCTACATGTGTGAAGGGATAGGAATCTGGATAATTACATTTAAATTTATGAACCATTATGGAATCACACATCAGTAACTGTCATCCTAAAGTTCAAAATGGACCAACAGAGACACAGCTGGCTGTGCTTTCTTTCCAGATGAAGCATCTCTCCTTACTACTGCTGCAGTAATAACAAAAATAAATAGAACATCTGAGGGAACTTGTAAACCCTGTTGAGAGACATGGTTACTCTCCACTAAGCAGAGCACCGCTGACAAATTGGATGGCACCAATTTATCAGAAACACAAAAAATGTTATGAAAGCGTTCTCTAAACCCCTTACATAACATTAATATAATAATGGTAATATTCTTCATTTAAAGTCTACTATAAACAGAATTAAAGCTGGGCAGAGTCTGATACAAAACACTTACCAGATATCTATGTTCATTCTCCTAAAAGCTGAGATCATGGCAAATGACAGCCAATCAGCAGCTAAGTACATGTAACATAAACCATATTCAATACATGGGCATTTTCCATGTGACATATATGCAATCTCAGGCTAGAGCTACACAATAAAACAATCCCAGGAACAGTCACAATAAAATTTATCACAATAATAGTGCTAACATTTTGCAATTTATTGTCACTAAAATTATATCCAGCATTTGCGTTTCTAAATCTGCACATAAAATTGCAACACAAGCAAACGTGCCACAAAAATAGGCTTGGGGCGCATACTAACAACATGACCAGACACTCAGGCAGCAGAAATAGACTTAAGGGCACAAACATAACACCAAAAGCTGATCACACTGTAAAAGCTCACTGAGGTACACAACCACTCACAACAGCAGCAAAGCACAGTGTGACATCGCCTACAGAGCTACCAGAGAAGATAATACAGGAAGTGGTGGTAAGTGGATTTACATTAGCAAGACATAAAAATGAACAGGCAGAAGGACAGTAATAGTGGCAGTACTGTCACACAACCTTTATTGTATGGAAATTATTTGACTAATTCAAGCTTGTTAGACCACAGAACAACCCTCTATGCAAAACAGATTGACAGTCTGTGTTAATCACAATAGAAAACACTGCCAACATCTGCCATCATGCGATAACACACAGAGCACACAGGCAGTATTAGTTAGTGGTGTCATGCTAACATCAGTTAGTTGCTTAACACCAATCTATTAGCTCTGTAGTGAGCCAAATCTGGAATTTCTTTCACTAGACATCTGTTTTAAGCCATAACTGTAAAAACTACCAAGGATGGGCACTTAATTTCAAATCCTAATGTTTGCATCAAATCAACTACACTTAAAATATAAGCAACAAATTCTTTCTATCATTGTGTACTTCAGCAAGTTGATAAATTGTTAAGCTGTTGGCCATTTTCTATAGATTCAAGTGCCTTCTAGCTTCTTCAGTATTTTACCAATAATCCTGAGAGAAATGTCTGAAACCAAATGTGGCAGAAGTTAACACTTAGGAGAGAATTTCCTCACTTTGTTTTACTTACATGCCTATTTTTGTTGATTAATATACAGTATGGAGTCTATATGGGGTCAGTATGGAGGTTTCATCCACATCAAAATACTGTTCACACTTTAAATTGGACATTATTAAGTCAATACCATGACTGATTCTGATCAATATTAAATAACATAGTGTGATATTATTTTTGGTCATTCTGCCAAGCCCCATCCCAGACTCTCCCATACAAATGATTTCAGCATGAGCCACTAAAGCAGTAAGCAGTATAGTACAGGGCAGTAGTCCACAGGCGTCTGCACTGAAACACACTGCACTGCACATCAACTCTAAGCAATAAGGCCAATTTTCCACTACAACAAACCCCTATCCTCAACAACACACACTAATTTTAGATGAGAGCTCATCAACACATGCCTGTAAAAATACAGCTTTAGGGTGTATCTACCCTAAAAATAGTTACGAGAATACTCCTGTTCTCAACTCAACTTTAAGCACTGTCATAAAACTCACACTACACTTTATAGTAGCCTAATGAAATGCTCATTGTGCCATTGAGGCTGTTTGTGGTTGAGGTGCCACCATTAATGTCTGAATATCACAGAACGCCACTTGATTATCTTTTCAACCCAATTTGCGTTCTCAGTTTTACGCCCTGATTCAAAGTTAACAAACTTAGCTTACCTGCATCTGAAAAAGTGAACAGGCAAAATCACAACTAAACACAACAGAGGCCAATGGATTTTTGCTTATCTAAGAGAAAAGCCTTCAAATAAAAAAAACAAACAATTATCTTCTGCTTCTCTGCACTTGTGAAAATGTACAACTTTTGATTTGTAGTTGAAATGGGTGTTAAGGGACACAAATGGGTCTAAATGGGAAATTTTGAAAGCTGAAATATTTCCATTCTAAATTCAAACCAGCAGTCAAGTAATGGCAATTTCACCTCCCTAATTTTAATAAAGTTAGTAGAGATGCAAACAGAACAGTCTCATTTTCAGGCAGTCTGGTGGCTCAGTGACATCCAACTCTCTTCCATAGACCACATCTTTGTACTTACTATGATTTTAAAATCTTGGCTCTTGCCTAAACTATCATGGTAAACTTCAAGGAAGTAATGAGGAAAACTACTAAGGAGGGACTATTTTTATGCCCCAATATTTTTTATGGATTTGGGCGGCCCATGGCACACTCTTTTAGTTGGAACATACAAAATAATGGGGAACAAAAATGCAATATCATCATGGAACATTTGTGATGCAGAACTCCCAAATGCTAATGACTGCTTGAAAAATAATCTACTTCAAATAATCCATGGGCAATATGCTAGTGTTGACTGGTATTTTAACAAGAAAGGCATCATTGTAGCTGGGACAGCACTGCCCTGGAAAGGAAACCCATCTAACACACTATACACTTCAAAGCCATATTTCAGCTTGGCTGGCCATGTGCAAGTGTTTATTGCTTTGCTATTGCTGTTGCAGAGAAAATATAAGCTGTACTGACCTTTTAAAAAATGTCACTAGATGACTTGTTATAAAGCACAAAGTAAAAGACTGCATAAAATGTTATACATCAGCTTTAGGCATTAGATATAGCAGAATTACAGTCATTGGTCCTCACACCATTTGACTGCATTACTGTTTGAACACTATCCTCCCCCCAAATTTTCTCTCATTCACTCCCTTTGACAGTCAAAGTGAGAAACAAAACTAAGTTACGGCCCCTGGGTATGAATGTGACAGTTTTATTCCAGATTAATTTTCACATGGGCGCTTTGATATCTACTAGCATGCATTAGGAAAAAGGCAGTGTGCCCTTAAGCAAGGAACCTCCTCTTTGTCTATCCGTCACAGTTAAGGGTTAGTGAAAAAGGGGGCAAAACTGCAAAAAAGCAGCCAAAGGTGATGAGTAAATCAATGTTTTATCACTGAAGTGTGATGTCTTGAGTGTTGCTTTCTGAGTCACAACACCAACTACATTTAGCCTTGACCTTGACAAGACTGTCCACAAGACATGCTTCTCACAGTGGTTGTACCAGGCTGTAATAGTGTTCACTGTAACCCTCGGGTGTAGCCTGTTTGTGGAACAGTAACAGATAGTATTAAAAGAACAAAATCTTTCCAAGTCTTTTGTATATTTCATAATACTAAACCTGGCTTAATAAACTGTGGATCTTGTGTGATTGTAGGGAGTAGACTATCTGATGTTTTACAGAGGCAGATTAATCCTTCTTCTGTCAGATAGTGTTCCGTAGAAATGAGGCGGCCCTGGCGCTTGCCAAGGGAGAAATCAGCTGTACCATCTTTTGGCCTCATCTTGCATCACTTGCCATGCCTGCATCTCCCACACATTTCTACCTCCACTGCCTCTTTATTTTCCCCTTCCTTTCATAACTTAAGCAGTACTCTAACATCATTTCTACTGCTATGGTTAGTTGGTTGGTATGGATGGTTTAAAGTGAGCCTTGCTCTTCACACATCCTCATCTCTATGTCATAAACAAGGCTGTTGGGCCTGTGTGAGATCTCATATTGAAATGCAGCCACGTAGGGGGCGGTGAACTCCGTGTTAAGTGCAGTGACCCTCACTGCTATTCTTGACACTTAGCCCTGACACCACAGGCTACAAAACTGGGAGGATGGGGGGCAGTAAACTAGGGGAAAATGAATGAGATGGTGTGCTTGACTGCAACAGCAGCCTACAGTGAGTGGTGTGGTGACCTTGTGTTACAATAGAGCATGACCAGATGAGATGGCTGGTTTCACAGATCAGCCAGAGAATAAAAGGCACCGACCCCAGAGAGATGAGGTGATATGGTAAAGAATAGAGAGCTTTACAGCACCCAGGCTGAACACCAATACACAGGCCACAGGTTTGCATTCAACAATGACTCTTCACTGGACAGCTTGTTTCAACAAAACCTAAGACAGTAGTATCAAGGCAGCCATTATATCCATTAAAAACAACTGCAAATTTTCAGCCATTCAAAATCATAAAGACTATTAAAAATACAGATCGCTAATAGTACTAAAGCAGAACCTGTCAGTTCTATGATCAAGCTGTCCCTGTGACTCACACTAATCACATGACATGTGTACACCAACTATATGTAGTGGCTGACCAGAGGTAAAAACAAATTTGGCACTAAGGAGAACAAGCTCATCATATTACATACTATATTCAGAGAAGAACACAGTTCACACTTAAAATCTGCAGTGAAATATAAAGCAAATATTAGGCCAACAAATATAATCTTCCAAGTCATGATTTCTGTATAACAAGCAGTGGTCAGAGTTCATAGCAAAACAATAGCAGCAACTCAAAGTCCATGACATTACGCAGCAAACAGGGACAGTGTCATGTGGCACATGATTTTTGTGGAGCCTGGGCTAAGGTACACAGCTACTGGACTGTGATAACCAGGCTGTGCTTTTTCCTAACCACAAAAGTGGAATTTTAGCTGTGTTAATACAGCTTGTGAGAGGTTCCTCCTTTTGACAGCAAAAACAGGTTTTGAAAGTTTGTTCTGTCTATTAGTCTTGCCACAGACTAATGGCTTCAGGGTGAACTGTACTACGAAGGCCTAGAGTACAACTTGAAAAGTCATACTGTAAGAATCGAGAGGCAGATCTACACAAAGAAATGGTGTCAGCTGGTGCCTTATAGCACCAAACCGTATTTTTCATAAAAGCATTGATTAGAATGGAAAAGAGTCAAGACGGAGGAAAGACAGAGGAAAGAGCTAGTGTTGTTTGTATATTTCACAATCACTACATTCCATCTGCGTGCATTCTTTAGCACCTGCCTGTGCCTGCCACCTTCCACAAGCCTCTCTGTTACACTCCTCCTCCTCCTCTCCACTATCAAAGCCATGCCTGGCAGGTTGTTTCCTCAATTAAAAACAACTTGTTCTCTCAATATTTCTTTATTGCAACCACCTGATGCTAAACCTCTGGCCTCGGACTCACCAGTGTTGAGTTGAGCTGGTTGCTGGGCCACTGTCTCAGTGCTGGCACTGTGTCCCATGCTACAGCTCCTGTCCCCGCTGGCCTGCCGGGCCCTACCTCTCCTGAGGCCCGCGGCAGGGAGGGAAAACTAAAGCCACCTCGTTCCTCTCCAACCAGCCTTAGAGCTCCTGTAACCCAAGACTGTCTTGCCTGCTCACTTGCGTCGTTTAGTCTCTCTCTTGTCTCTATGGTCTCGCCCTCCCCCTCCCTTCAGCCCGTGTGATTTGGTCTCTCCCTCCTGCTCTCTCTCTAAAACACAAACACACTCACTCAGTTGTTAGGTCCCTCCCTTCTTGGAACTCTGACTTCATAAATAAGGTACGGCAATAAGGCAATCTTGCTGCCTGAGATGCCTGTCATTCCTGAGGGCAGATTTTTCAGGGGCAAAGTTCGCAGGGGGAAAGCTTTGAGGGTTGGCCAGTGTGGTCGTCAAGTCTTGAGGGATTTGCCATGCAGTGGGCCCCCCTCTAGCACCATTCCACAGGCTGACACAACGCTACTCCCCGAAGGGCGAGGGGAGGGCTCTCCGCAGGGCGAGGTAACTGGAGATGTGAAAGGTAAGCTGGGCTAAGGTGGCGCTCGCTGCCAGAGGAAGGGAAGTGCCATCGCCGAGGTGTCCAATAACTCTCAAGGGATTGTCCATATAAACTATGTACACGCATGAGTAAACTAATGATATCAGCATGGGAGCTTGTTGTTAAACTTAGGCCTAAGGAATGGTAGCGTAAATACTGGTTGGCACTTTAAAACTATCTAAGAGAGATTTGGGTGTAAATGTTTTTTTGCAGTTTAAGTTGCATTTGCAAATTCAGCAGGTCCATATACCAGAGAGTTCTAACAACTTTCAACAACAGTATTTCAGAGTGCAGTACTTTCACCTGAGCATACATAAAACCAGCATTCATCAAGAGACCCACTATGCTTTCTTTCTTTATTTCATCTGGGATTAACAGTCAGCAACCAAATTGACAAAGAACAGAACATTTCACTGAATGTTTAATCTCACATAAATCCCCGTGCAGCACAGAGACAGGGCAGCCAGGCAGCCTGTGTCTGAACATTTCCATCACTCTACTGTGTGGTTTTGTTATATGTTATCAGTATGTGGGAGTTATGGAGGGAGCTCCTCCTGGTGTGACGGAGATAAAGGAGGATATAAGGAAAAGGATTTGGGCCATATTTTGTGCTGCCAATCAGACAGAGGCTAGTTTATAGAGAGGAATCTAGGGAATAAGACAACACCGTGTAACGGCTCAGTATGAACAAGGCACGGTGGAATGAGAAGACTTCTGTCCAGCAAGAGATTCTTTTCTTTTACTTGAACTTTAGTGTATAATTTCCAGAAGGGCTAAATTGTCTGACAGTCTCTGGGAAAAAAATGTCCTCTACCTTTTTTAAAAAAACTATTTAGGCATCACTTTCCACTACATTTCTTTCTTTAGAGAACAAGTAAAGGTAATGTACACATCTTCTCAGTCAGATTTAAATAATTTGTTTAGGCCAGATCTAAACAGCCAACAGGGTCAAACATTTCTACAGCTAGAGACAATTCTTTACTTTGTCTTCCCTTCGTAATCTACATTAGATAGGAAAGAAAAGGGGTCAGAATGTATGTTATTTGGCAGGAAGTGAACTTTAGATAAGGAAAGTCAAAACATCCAAGCTTTAGTGAACAGAGAGCAACCACACTATTGGTGTGCTGTCAGGACATTCAAGAAATCATAAAAAGCACACTTCACAGGCTAAAAACTCCTTACATTTTGATGAGGAAGACTGTAGGCTATGACACTGTTGCTCCCTCTAGAGTACAATTAGAGCAATGGCATGGGATCACAATCTTGAAATGACAAGCAGGAATGTGTGGAATGCAAGGCTAGAGGTCAGCCCTTTGGGAAAGGGAAAATAATTAGAACTGCTATCCTGAGAAACATTGATAAACTAACTGGAATGACAGCCATCTGTGATATCGTATCCACTTTGAATCATTATGGCGCTGCTCCACCATGTAGTCAGTTTAACTATTTCTAATAAGCAGCAGCAGATGGAGAGTAACAAATTTTTATCAGGCTTTAATGCTATTTCTTAACTGGTAAAAACATGAAAGCTCAGTTGAACCAAAATAGCTTCCTTGATGACTCACAAAAATACCACCACACTATGTCGTCATGACAGCCTCTATATACAGGAGTACAAATACAATGAAAAGTAACGTGTTGGATGACTTGGTCCATTGAGACTAAAACACAGCTAGACCTAAAGCCCTCAGCTGACTCAGCAGCCATGCTTTGGTGTTAGAAACTAGGGCTAGGTTCAATTATTTAAAAATCGATTTGAATCAGTCTTCATCATAACCATCTGATTATCAATTCATTTAATTTTTGAATCGATCATTTAATGTTTTGCTCTGAATCTGTAGAGTTGCACTATATTGATTGCTGTAGTGTGAACATTAAAATTATTAATAATGCACCAGGTTAGAAGGTTCCTTGTACAATTTACAGCAACAGCACTCTAAGAATCTCTTTCCCACCCAAGTAAAATGGGCACTGTAACAGAAAAAAAATCTTACCCAACTGATATTGAATTGATTCAAATTTCAAATCGATGTGACAAATCAGTTCAGGAAATCAGTGGTAATAACCAGCCCTTTTAGAAACACATCACTTAAAAAGAATAAAGCCAAAGAGGAAGTGCAGTTTATTTTTATGGAGCTTGGCCATGGGGCAAGACAGAGATGAGAAGATCAAGCTTCCCTAATCTGTTTTAGCCATGGCCCTGTTCCCTAGATTGTGGTCATGGACCAGTTTCATTCTGCAATGGCCTGTCCCCTCCTAAAATTTCACCTGAGATCAAAACTCTGACTTCAAGTTGCTTTCAACAGTGTCTCAATCACATTTATTTCACAATTAAAGCAGCTACAATGGCTACTCTGCCTGTCTAATAAGTTGCCGGTAGTGAACACCAATTGTTTTCAAAGTCTACAATAACATCCAACAACAAAGGGAAAAAAAGCTTACTCACATATACATTCGGACTGTAAAGCCATTCCAGATATTTTTGACGGGTGTCACTAAAGAGAAAACAGATCCTCCGGGCCACGTGAGTGCACACCTAATACGTACAGGGCCTTCAGTTATCGAGGTTTGTAGTGAAATAGGACACAAGGCTGTGCATGGCAGTGGCAGAAACCAGCAGCTCTGCTAACCTACAGGTGTGTCTTCTGGGTGAAGGCCAATCAGATTGCTGCTGTGTCAACATCACAATGCGTCACAAGGCCAACCCCTTAATGGACTCCATAATTTGCTAGCGCTTTGTTGACTCACCACTTTCGGTCTTCATGACACTATGCCTGATCAGTCATCAGGCTTACTACAACCATCATAAACACTTTGAAGCAAAACAAGTAATGGGGTAGTGTCAGTTCTAGATAATACAGCAGTTTTCAATAATTTTCTATTCCTTCTTTCTTACTATTCCTTTCGATTTTCCTGTTGAAGAAGTCTGAGTTTCTGTAGATGCTCTTTTCTTTGACTGTTCAGCCATATAGTAGCTATCACTGCTCATACTAACTGCCTGGTTCTTCTTCTATATATTCAAACCAAAACAGCAATATAAAACATATCACTTCCTGTGTATACTCAGCATTTTGCCACAGAAGGATTTCTGCGGAACAGCATTCATTTTGGTGTTCAGTGCTGCCGTATGTGGCAAGGCTCAATTATAAAAAAAAAACCTGGCAGGGTAAAGCAAATGTTAACAATTATGTGAAAATGTTATTAGACAAAGGTCTGTTTACCTGTAATACAATGAGAAGTGTAAATGAGATTAATTTTGCCTGAGAAATTTGTCTGCTGGGGTGACTACGACGGCATTATCAAGAGTTGGTTAAGTGTGCCAAGTAAGTCTAAAACGTATGACAAAATACATTATTATAGATGTTAAATCTAGATCAGTTCTGATCTACAAGAAAGGGGCAATTTTCTTACCAGGGTTTTCCATCACAGTGTCCAAAACACAGCAGTCAGAGGCTCCTGAATAAAATGAACAAAAGGAATGAAATTCAATGGAATTCAATAAAACACAAAAAATGTAATGCAGTTACTTTCTTGGTGCAGGACTGTGTTACTACAAGACACTATCAATGTGAGATATTCTAATTTGTGACTTCATTATTGCCATTCAAGTTCTGAAAACCATCAAATTCATAGCCTAAATAAACTCTTTCACTGACATCCTGTTGATAGTTTTCTTTACTCGCTATAATGGTTTTCCAGAGGAACACTATTTACAATAGGTGTGTGTGTGTGTGTGTGTGTGTGTGTGTGTGTGTGTGTGTGTGTGTGTGTGCGTGCGTGCGTGCATGTGTGTGTGGTGGGGGTTGACAAGTATGGATTTCCAGAGCATCTGATGAGGCACAAGCATTCAGAAAAGTTGCCAATGGGAAATACCACTGAGAACTAGCATCTTGCATTGTTAGTAAATCAACATCTTTCTAGGCTACTCAATAGATTGGATCCATTCAGTAATTAACAGGGAGCAGACTGGAACTGGAGAAAGACTTGGCTGTGTCAGCTACAATATAATGGTCCATTAATTAGCCTGTAAACCAACTGTGGATCCTATTTAGCCAAAGGGCAAAAAAGCTATTCCAACTCAGAATTCGTTTTATGGAGCCAAGCAAACAATTGTCACAATTAAGAAGCTATCAACCAATTAAGACAACTGAGGGGAAATACACCAGGCTGATATATAACAGACCCAGGTAATACACCCATGCATACTGTCTGTATTTTCAGTGCCTTTTATAGTAGATAATTGCTTTGCAAATAAAATGCATTAGTTTCCTTTAGTCTGGACAACGGGACAGCAGTTGAAGCACAACCTATTTGAGTTTCAAGGTTAAAGCTGCACTATGCCTGATTTTCATTTAAAAATACATCAGTCTTACCAGACTGAATCATAAACCGGGGCTGCAAAAGAGAATTGTGTCCCTCCCTACTAACTGAGACCTTGTACATTCAGCCTTTTCACCTCAATTAATTTCTGGTGTTGTGTACAGACACTTGCACACCACAGGAAACAATGAGTCAAACTGAGGCTTGAACTTCAAACTCTCTCCTTAACAGCTGTGAATGAGCATGTTGTCCAGATAAAACTGGACTTATCTTTGTTAGATATTTTGCCTCTTTCAGCACTTCTGTATCCTTTGGTATAAACCATCACAAACCGACTGAGTTGGTAAACATGAGCATGCTGGGTGACATTTACAACACATTAGATGATTTATCAATTCTGATTTTTTTTTTCAAACGGTTTCCTCTAAACCAATGTAATTGGTCCCTTAGTCCCTTAGTTATGAGTGTGTTCATAGGCTTCCAGCAGCAATACAACTATCAAATGCTATTTCTGCATGAAATAGTGCAGGGTAAGATACAGTAGCTCAGTGAGGTAACAAGTATGGCTGTTCTCTAAACTGGGCAGTATGAGTGGCTGACACTGATAAGCATAAAGACATAAATCCTGTGTGGTTGCTATGTATGAGCTTAAATTTTCAAAAGATACTGTAACTTTGTAATTGGTCATATTCAGTGGGTGGGGTCCGATCATGCACTAGGGGAGGTTCCTTATGCTTGTATCAAGCTGCACTTTGGAATGTCAAAAGTCCTTTTGTAAAAATAAACTGGCAAAAACCTGCCTGGGTGACTGAATAGCTTGTACAATGTGTGCACTGCACAATAACAGGCAGAATGCAACCTGGCAGTTAAGTATTTGGCATTCTTATCAACTAGACTAAGCCACCATAGCATGGTATCCACAAAATCTAATGGAGCATGCATGTTCTCTCTAAATCAGTCTTTTGAACACAGTCATGATAAAAGCAGACTATCAATATTATGGCAACATAAACTACTTAAAAGGATCCCACCAGTGATTTTGCAAGTTTAGACTAATATCTACATAATTTATAAACTTCATGTTTTTGCTCATCTTTTCCCAAGCCAAGCAGTCATTTTTTAGAACTCAAATAGCATCTTTCCTATTTTTTGTCCAACCACTGGTTTCCATTCATTCCACTACATTGTGAAAATGAACTTTGAGAGACACCATAATTCCTGTAATAAAGTCGTCCACATTAGTTTTCCTAAAAGCAGCAGCACTGTTGTGTTTTGATGACTTGTAATTTGGTTGAGTGAAAAGGTCTCTCTGCTAGAAAATAGTCCCTGAGGAAACTGCTTTATCCAGTGATTGTGAGTTCCGTGGTTTATGAATGGTGATGACTTTGATATCCCCGGAAGCACAATATTATAAGGTGGATGTTTCATCCAAAAATAAAATCTGAAAATTGAAATATTTTGATTATATGTTGTGTAACCTTTTGTACCCTGCATCATTTGCAAAATGGCTTGTAGTGATGTAAAATGTGATGAGCTAAACATTCAAAATCACTGGTATGGTCCTTTAACTGATCAACCAACTTACATCTACTGATGATCATTGAGCTCCAGTAAATCGTTTCCCAGAGCAACGCTGTCTTAACAGTTTGGCTGTCTAATTATTGGTTCCAGCAGGACAGCTCTATAGCAAAATGATGACAGGACTCCTGTAAAACATAAGGAAACAAGGTTACACAGTCAACTTCCTTCTAGGTGCTATGTTTCCTACCTAAAAAAACCTTTCCTGAAGGCCATTTGAAAAGTCACCAGAGAACGAATTATGTCATGGTTAACTTATCGATGAATTTTTAAGTTGCTGTGATTCTCTTGTATTGGATCAAGGTCACAACAGATGGGAAAGAGTCAAGGGTATTGATATGAACTCCACCAAGTTGCCTAACCATTAAAATTTCAGCCACCACCCAAACTATACTAGTGACATTACCTCTGACTACCCTGACCATTAAGTTTCAGGTTTCTGTGTAAGTGCAGCACAAACACACTGCCTGGTCAGCTTTGGTTCAGTCCAACTGGTCTGTCAAGTCTTGGGCTATAATGTACAAACACCACATGCGCAACAGCTGCAGGCAGCACTACATGTCTGTACAGTACACTGCCAATACACATCAGCCATCCAAACAGGGCAGGCATAAAAATCTGAAGTACATACCAAACACTTAAAATCACTGTGGTTGTTGTGTTGTTTGTTGACGACTATCTTATTTTATTTTAGCTTTAAATTAAAAAGGTTAGATTTAACTACATACCTGTGTTTTTTAACATGCTCAACCTGTCCATCAACGGAAAGAAGTTGATACGCAGCTGAACTCACAAATAATTCACTAGACAAGTTCAGCACGGCTGCAACTCTATTCTGTTCTCAAATGTCCATTCGCAGCTGCAGGTCCAGGCTACCTCCACTCTCAGCTCTGAAGGGCAACAACCTCACTACTGGGAGCCAGCAGGAAAGCAAATAGAGAGGTGAGTTAATGTGCACCGCTTTGTGTGCATACATACAAGCAAGTAAACCAAAGCAGCTAAGCCAGGAGTCCAAGTCCCCACAATGCAATGCTAAAGCCCCGAGGGCATCACGTGAGCATGTATACACAAACACACACACACAAGAACACACCTAGTCCTGTCACCTTTTTATTGAAAATTCAAAGTCTAAAGCAGTGTCAGCCTGTGCTCTGTGTTAGCTCAGACTGTGTCCGGTTCCATGTCATTGCTTAGCCTACACAGTTTGTCTTTTGTCTATCAAGCACACATGGTCTCTCTCAGTGTAAGAAAACTAGGGCATGGCTTAAAGAATTGTAGGCTGAACAGCAGCCGGATTTTCAGGTTTGTTAAGGTATTTCAGTATATT
>OMLB01044378.1:3906-20562 GCA_900302555.1 Myripristis jacobus | reverse complement strand
TATACGTGTGTGTGTGTGTGTGTGTGTGTGTGTGTGTGTGTGTGTGTGTGTGTGTGTGTGTGTGTGTGTGTAAATAAAGGTATGTGTGTTATTACCTCACCCAGTTGTGTTGCAAGGTTAAATAATTTTAATTTTCTAATAATCTATCACATCTTACATCGAGTATTCCATTACTCCACAATCTCAATATTTGGAAACCAACAAAAAATGTCTTTGAATAACGCCCAAAAATCCATACAAAGAAATAAGTAAAATAAATGCAAAAACAGCCCCAAATATACTAGGCTTGTTTCAGACCCAAAAATAAACAAGAATAAGAATAAGAATAAGAACGGTGAATACATTAAAAACTATGCACAGTATATCTTGAATAAATTCAACGGTATTATGCACTCCTACTGCATTGATGTGATATACTGGGTCTTTAATGCAACTGGCAATTAATTTCTCCATCCATCCGTGGATGTGATGCTTCTCCCACTGAAGGCTAATGGCTGATCAGCCAAAGAGGCATCCATGGGTAGATAAGGTATTACATTCAAAAGCGTAAACTGTTTTGATTCTTTTTTTTATTATTATTATTTACTGAAAGCTCACTGCAGCCAAATTCCACAATGTATGCAACCATATTCATGTATACAATACATGAACATGGTCTCAAATCCTTTTAGTTCTTCTTATTGTGATGTTTGTACCTCGTGTCAAAGCATAACTACTGTATTAATTGAGCTGACAGTTTCAAGGTCTAACACCATTACTTTTCTTTTTTTTATCCTAATCTCTTTGAGCAGGTTCTCTAAAATCAAGTGTATTGTTCATCAGAGTCCAAAAAAAGTTGCCCTCAAACAAATACTTTGAATTCAAAGTGTTGGTAGTAATCCAATTTATTTCTAGAGTGTCAATCACTCACAGAAATCAAAGCAGACACTGGTCACAGAAAAGTCTGCAAAGCACCACTGTCAAATGGTATCAAGCTAATTGGCTAAGCTTCCTGCCAAGTTTGCTCCTGGTCATCACAATGAAGAAAAAACAGGTTACACTTACTAAGAGTACACCAGCTCACCGGTGGCTTTGGATTTGCATGTGAGTCACAGTGATTATTCACGTACATGTGTAACCAAGCCATTTGATTCTTTTAAATGTTTTCCTTTTGGAATAACAAATTTTTCTAATTGTTGCAGTGTACAGAAGGCCAGACACACTTCATTCCCAAGTGACATGGTTCATATGATAAAACAAGCTTTAGAGTTAACTGTGTTGTATTTGCATTGTGCTGGTAGTTCATACATTTTGCACACAGACACCCAATTCTGCCTGCTCACCCCCCAAAAACAGCTCATTAAGAGCTTCCAACACGAGCTACAGGAGAAGAGTACAGCAGGATTGAGAGGAGCACAATCAGCCATTGTGCTGAGTTCATTCTGCAGGCTTGGCAATCTCTAAACAAAGACCCAAGTTGGAGTTTGTTTGGGAACAAGCAGCATGGATCTCAATGAGCCACTGTCAACAGCCAGCTGATAATGGCACATTAACAGAAGCCCCTACTGATTAAAAATCCCACACGGCCCGACAACATCCAAACACTATGCAAATGTGTCTGTACACCCTGCAAAATGGATTCTTATTCACCAGCAACCCTGACTTTTTTCCCCAAAAAAATTCACCAGCAGATTCAATTTTTAAAACTGACTATGACCTGCCGACCAGGGCTTGTTATCTGCCACAGAAGCTGCTAGAGTAAACACACCTACAGTTTCAAGCTGTCAATCTCTCACTCCACACTCCCCATCTCCATCATATCTCATTAATCTTAAAATTTCCCACAACACTGGCTGCACTTGTTAATCAGAATCAGAAATACTTTATTGATCGCCACGGGGATAAATAAACAGCTGTGTAATCCTTACAAGATCAAGGACAACTTGTAAATAAAGCACAGTAACATGACCAACCTGTTTTACAATACTGCCCACCTAGAACAAATACAGGTTCTCTTTGTCTGTCCTCATCTGGCTGATACACTCATTTCAAGAGTCTGTGTTGTCCTATAGGGCGTATTTCTACTTCCAGTCAGCACTAAAAGCAACAGGTGCTTGTTTGAACATGCAGAATGGCCTGCAGATGGAATGCATTGGAATGCTGGAGAGAAAGGCCATTAGCTGCTCTGGCTTGGACACAATAAGACAAATAACTTAAATCTGCAGTGCCTAAATAGTAACACCACAGCAGCTATACTAAACTTAAACTATACTAAATAGAGGCTTCAAAAACAACATTGACGGTGAATTCTCAGGCTCATGGAGCAGGGAAAACAATGTGCAGCAACAACACAAAGTTGAACATTTTTAGCAGAGGTACAGTGTACTGTGAACGACAAATGACCACCCACTACAAGTACAATCAAAAGAAGAACGACTAGTCCACCTTCCGAGCCTCATATATTGAACAAACCAGTTAAAGTTATCTAAGTGGCAACAATAAACCGCGTTTGTCCTCCCTGTACCAGCCTTGCTAAAATTAGAAACAAGCTAGTCAGGTACAGGTAGTGGCTGAAAGAGACTGACTGGGGGGTAAAGTAACTTAATTTACAACAGACATGACATAGACTTGACACTGTCTGTGCGACTCCATCTCTACATTTCAACATTTCTTGTTTGTAAAACCGAAAAAGAGCTGTCCGAGCTAAAGATAGTAAGCACTACTAGATATTCACGAAGTTACTGGCATACTGCTAATCCTTGGCTGCTAACGTTACTAGCTGTAGCAGAGCCAGCAACAGGTGGCTATTTCTGTCCATGTAACGTTAGCTATCGCTGCTACTTTAGCTCACATTCAGAGTGAACGAAAGGACGCGGTACTCACTTTTCTTTCGGTTGGTTAATTTATGTAGCGAGTTGTCAAGGCAAGAGATGTGTCTGACTTTATCCCAGTGACTCCTGGTTACTTCTGACACTTCACTTGTCTCTGCTGTCCATCACACACACACAGACACAGCAAGGCGGAACTAGCTTTGCTAACCACCTTTTTGCCCGAAGTGAAGTCAGAAAAATAACTTTTACAAGCAGGCAAGAAAATGTTGCAGCGTTACAGCCGTGTCGCTTTGAGTTTGCGCTTAACCTCAAATGTGTATGCTAAATATCGTACCTAAAACTTGTTTCTCGACGTTTTGCTTTCAAAAGGTGTTAGACATTAACTCCGCGTTAGGAAGATTAAATGCTGTTGCGCATGCGCACTGGTGAGTAGCTCGTCTTCATCACCTGCCTGTTGCAGGCTAGTGTCAAGTTGCAGACAAAAACCAACGTAATGTTTCCGGTACTGTTTTTCAAAGTGCACAACAATTCAATGTTATTGATATTACACCCCTTTCCTTTAGCTTTCGTAGTACTCAGTACACAGTATAATGATTTCTGTGAGCACTTTTCAGGTTAAAGTGAGGATTGTGTGTAACAATTTTTTAACAGTGACACATTTCACATAAAAAAAAAATCAAAAACATTTTTTTCTAAACAAAATAATAAAACTTCCGGTTTTGGCTATTGCTGGCCAGCTTGACACAGATTGTCAGTCGCCAGGTACACGCCCTCACCTTTACAGGGCTCCTCACTCGGAAAAAAATTCACATCACGTATTTTAAAAGCAATGTCAACACTTTAATTATGCAATTATTTATTAATTCTTGTATGATTCATATCACTTTTATTATTCTTGTTTTTAGTAGTGGTAGTGGCCCCCGTAGTAGTAGTAGCAATAGTAGTAATATTAGTATTGTATTAAGTGATGTTGTTACTGTTCAAATAAAGAATCATCTTTAATATATAATTTCGTAAATGTGTGTTTATTTCAGAAAAGCACACTTAATGCCCATAAAATATAATCAAACACTTATTACATCAAATAAAAACAATAGGACAAGATAAACGAGTAAATTAAATGAGGATGAAATGAGGATAAAACAATGGAACAATAAAACAGGATAATAACAATTAAAAAAAAAAATCATGGCAAGCATGTATGTTAAAGTTTTTCAAAGTAATTCTAAATATAATACTATTAGTAATACTATATCGTCAGGTGAATTAGAGAAGTAAATTCTTATAGTGTAATTTATGCCTTTGATAAATATATTGTTAGGTAAATGTTAGTTAACTGTCTGCTTTGCATGAAATCGAAGTGGTACAAATTTAAAAACACTCGATGAAAATAAGCAAAGCACACATCAGTAGTTTTTTGTTTTTTTCTGCCAGAAGGTACTGCCACAAAAGTTTGGATACTGTGAACTCTTCTGGTCATTTGCTGAACTACATGAGTACAATAGCATGTTTTTGCAGACATTAGATCCACGCTCTGCCATCTACTGGACTACTAAAGGCCCTGTCAGCCAGCTTAGACACAGCTTCAATATTAAGACAATGGGTACGTCTGTGGAAACAAACTGAGCTCCCCATCATCATCACAATCATCCCATCACTTTTTTTTTGTTTTGTTTTTTGTTTTGTTTTGTTTTTTTGACATTTCCCTCACCATGTGTTTTCAGTAATCCAAGAAGTGGGCATTGATGCCAGACTTGATAGCAGAGCTGTTCAATTCATCTAACTGTGGTAAAATTTATGTGGCCTTTGTTTGCCTGGCATTAGGAAGTAAACACAGCACAGCGCTGCCTGCTGTGAGAAAAGCAGTCACAACCATTCCCAGTCTGAAACTGTTTTTCTGCAGAGAGCTCCGCTAAACAGCTTTCTATGCAAATACTTGTTGAGTACCAAGGGGAAAGCCATACAAAAGCAAGCTTTCCAGTGACCTTTAGGTGGACCCAGTCTAGTCATACTGCCCCAGACAGGCTTTTCCCACCCTGTTATCTAATTATAGCAACCTTTTATGTCTTAATCCCAAAGTGTTTTTGTGCTGGGTTACTGGTCGTGACCGAAGGTGGAGTTAACGTTTTCTATATATACTATATTCCCTTAAAATTTACTCCCTGGCTGCCTGTTGATAAAGTACTGGGATGCAGGTTCCAGGGGAAGAGGAGATGGCTTCATGTTAACTATGTGATTTTCATTTCATTCTTCTTTATACAGAAAAGGAATTAAAAGTAATATTACAGAGCTTAAAATTAAAACTGGCCTGACTCAGTTGAAAACCTATTTTTGCAGCAGGTTCCTGTTTGACAGCACATAAAAGACAGTCACATCACATTACAAAATTAAAACAAAAATAACCACCAACATACTTTAGTCTATTAAGATGAATGCATTTCAGTTGTATGACAAATCTTGATCCAAATGTGTTAAGTCTTTCAAATTAAAAGAACTCATTTCATTTATGAAACGGATTCAGACTGAATTAAAATTAATTGAACAAATGAATTTAAACATGTTTTATTAGCATATAAATGAGAACTCTCCAACAAACAGATATAACTGAGCCATATTTCACCGACACACATAGAGCCAATAACAGACAGACCCATTTCATCTGTGTCAGTCAAGCTGACTTTAAAATCAAACACTTTAGTGGTGGTTCTCATACTTTCCTTATGTTTACATAAATAATATTCTTCTCCCTGAACACCAAAGAGGATCAATGGACCACAACAGGTTTGAAATGTCTGCATGCTTTTGCACTGATTCATCAAAATGAATGACAGCAGAAAATCAATCAGTCAGGAATCAGAAAGTCTAGCAAGAAGGAACTATGACCACCATATCATTCTTATAGTGTGTTATATGAGTGCTCATAAGGAAGAGCATAAATGGTTTAAGTAGCAATGAAAATATTTCACATATATAAAGTAGATTGTAAAAATCATAAATAGAAGAGTCTTAAGAATGTCTATGACTTATCTATCATGGGTTGTCAGACAGCCTTTTAATCTCAGCCAGATAACCTCTGATAAATAACTAGTCATAGAAAATGCAGTTGGAACTATGAGTCATTATAATTTAACAATAATGATCATAAGGCATAATGAGCATGTCATAATTCTTTGGGTGTGCCGGCGCACTGCATTCAGTACAATGCACTATAGATATGTTAGCCATATAGACTGGTTGCTTGGCTATGTTCTGAGCATTTCCCCTCTTTCTAGTGTTTTTCCACAAGGCAGACTCAATCTCATTGACTTTAACATCCCATCCCATATAAATTTCCTATTAAAAGAATATTTTTTTCCCAGTCAGCATTGTGAATTGGTAAGGAACACCCTCATCTTAAACTTAGAAACAGTGAACAAACAGAGGAAACCTGTACCAGTGAACCCTTAAAAGGATAACTATAAATATGCTGGATAGTCAAACCTTGTCACGGTGTATAAAATTCACACAATGCCTGTACTGTTTGATTTGTTACGCCTACGTCTTCAACTCTATAAATAGGCAATAGGATTATAGTACAGCTGTTGGCACATCGTTTGGGCATTTATTTCCTGTGACTAATTTGGCAGATTTGACCACAAATGCCGAAGATGGCGAAGAGGTGAAATGTGTCAGTGCACGATCCTCTGCGTCATTCAGATAACTTGCACAGTGCATGACATTTTTAGATGAAAATCTATGGACCTAAACGTTCACCTGGAGGTCTGAGGGCGTTCAGGTGAATGTCCTCAAATGTTCTGAAGGTCTTGAAGATCCATAGACCTTCAGGACCTTACTTGTGCTAGGATGGTGCTAGGTTTGCCATCATCAGAAGGTCCTCAGGGATGAAGGTCGAAGGACTGAAACATTTTGTTCTAAATACATTTTATTACAAGTATTAAGACATCCTCTCATCTCTTGCCTATTTAGACATTTTTTCCTATGCACCTGTCAGTAAGGTACTGAGGGTGTGCGCATGAGTCTTCACAGTCAAGTTCCATTCAAAGTTGAAAGTCATATATTTCCAACTTGTAGGTCAGATTTAAATCTGCGTACATCCCAGAGTGCCCATAAGACTTCCCTGACCCAATTTAAGATACTGCTCCACATGCAGAATCATGTCACTGATTTGACATTGAACATTCATGAATCTAGATGCAATTTAAGGTTTCAAATTTGTATCTGGAAACCATTTATCACACAGGTGTTTTTATAAATATGAGGTTACACAATGCTGAAAATCAAATTTGAGTGTACTTTTTAAAGGCAGTGCCGTGTTTACAGTGGTTTTGTAGCACATAGGCACAATGTCTCAGAAAACTCAAGTATACAAGCATGGAGAGCTTAGAAATACAAAAGCAAAAAATGAGGACGTAAAAGCACCAAAAAAACCAGACTTCTGCCAAAATAATATATGGTGATGACACATATTTAGTAAAAAGGCCCCAAATGGCAAGCTGCATGGAAAAAATATGTCAAATGAAAGTCTCATGACCGGTTTAGACCATACGCACACCATACACACACACACCTACACACACACCAACTAAATCTGCAAAGTTCCTCGGTTCATGCATTTCATTCAATGCAGGCCTCATATATACACTCTATTCAGTCCATCAGGCAGCAGTATATATTCAACAAATTTGATTTTCAGTTCTTGGGCTGCTCATGGGAGTGTCTCCATCCATCCTCCAGAGTGGTAATCAATGTTGCATAATGTTCCTTTACTGCAGCAAGAGTAATGCCAGCGTGTAAACACTGTTTCTGTGTTTCATAATACACCATATTCAGGCCATGTGTAATATATTAGAATGGAAATATTTGCAAAAGGAATAAAAACATTCTCATTGCCATCACATTGCAGAACACCACACAAGTATTAAAAACAGAATCGCACGATGTGGAATTTACTTTCTTCTGTGAGAAAATAGGCTGCATTCAGCTGGACGTTCCTTAAATGGGGCTGCTTTTGGGTCAGAGGTGAGTGATGATACTGTCTGAGAAAACAATCTTTGCCAGAACAATTAACCATTCATAACTCTGAACTAGAGGTGGAAAAAATGAAATGACACCAAGGCAAGGCCAGGTTATTTTTAGTGCGGGTGAAACCATTGTCCTATTGATAGGTCAGCTTACGCTTTTCTTTTGTCAGACAGGAAACAGCAAGGAAAGCAGCAAGCTCATCTTTGTAGACACACAGAGGAGGCTGATTACAGATTAACATATCACAGTTCCACTGAAACCTTTGATAAGCCCTTACGCTTATGCGCTCCTTAAAAAACAAAGTTGGATGACTCATCATTGGAACAGTTATAATGACCATCAGAAAGGCACATGATAGCAGCCCTCCATGGCGGAGTGGGTCAGAGCTTCACACCACTTCGCATTCAAAAGCCTTGCTGTGACGCTACAGGTTCATTACAGGGTATTCCATGCAACTCATTGGAACAAAAACACTGTTATCCAAAAGAGCTGTCTCAAATGACAAATCTGCTGACTAATTCAATGCAAACAATGGCACAATGTACTCCAAATATTACCACAAGAATGGGATATTTAATAGATATTGCCATGACAACAGCAAATGTTGTGGGAAGTGAAGTGAGAATCAGAATCAGAAATACTTTACAGATGCCAGAGGGGAAATTGGGTCAGTGGCACTTGTTCAAAATCTCAAGAGAAGAGCACTGCATATCATAAGCATAAGTGAAATGATAAGAAATAGAAAAAGAAGTCAGAAATATGTGCATTATGTATTTAATATGTCCATTAATCCTGCTTGTGCATTAATTCTAGTTATGAAAACGTATGTGCATGATGTGCATAATGTATAAATATGTGCATTAACCTTATAAAAATAGAAAGAAACAAGAAACTGACCATATGTTGAAAGTATACCTAGGGGTATAATAAACACTCTAAAGCAAAAGTTAGTCTTTATGTGAGTGGCAATTCCAGCACTTCAGGAACAGAATGCATGAAAGTTCATGTGGGTTTGCAAAATAGTAGGTATCCACATGAAATTTAAAAAAAAAAAAAAAAAAAAAGTATGTACAATATGAAAATGTACTGAGAATAGTTTATATAGATGATGTGTGAAAATGTGGGTCACAGACAAGCCTGTGACTTCTAATCTTTTAGCGTCTGTTCAACAGAACTCTAATCCTACCTGTAAACAAGGTATTATGTCTGGTTTCACCACATCACGTGCAGAAACGTACTCCTCCTCAGTTTGCCTCTGTGGAAGACGAAGCACATGCATATTTCTGCATCACTCCACTGTGCTGTCGGAGGGGATGACACGCCCTCTTCTATCTGTACTACATAGTGCAAGGCAGTGTGATGTGTTTGGCAGGGCAAATAGAGGGCACCTCAGAGTACTCCCAATCGATTTCCCATTTGCACCAAGCTCTCCCTCCTCTGGACCTCTATCTTTTTCTTCTGTTTGAAGGCGTTCAGGAAAAGATGGGGAGCGGACCCTCTGTGGTGCTGAGCTGCTGAGAGATGGGCGGTTTACTGCTCTCTCTTTTCATTTCATTTTTCGTGGCTTAGAGAGTTAGAATCTGTCCTTCATGTTGAAATACTGAAATCCAGACTGAGAGGAATATTGAACATGTTTGATCACACATGAAGACAAGCATCACAATGTTTAGAGGACCAAATATATAATAATAATAATTATATAATACTCATTTTTTCCATTTCATATATACATTTTTTGTTAGTAAATGGGCTCATACAAGCACTTTCTGGTGCTTTTGTTCCTTAGTTTCTTTGTAATGTAACTATGAGTAATAAATATGTAATAAATATGTAATAAATATCATAAAATGTCTACTAATGCAATAAATGAGATAGATAAAAGTCTATTAATGCAATGCAACAATAATGCAATGAACTGCTGGATAATGTCATTATAAGCAAAATCACTTGTTTTATTGCAAAAATACTCTATATTTAAAATGAGATGACCACAAAATTACCATAAAGTTGCTACAAAATTACCCAAAGTAGCTGGAAAATTACATTAGGAGAAGGGGAAAAATTTATAAACAAATTTTAAGCAAATTACAAAGAAATAAATCCCTCCAAAAAATAAACATTAAAAAAAATTGTCCAGAGGATTAAATAAAACATGAAAGGTCCACAAGTGAGTTAAATCACAACAGGCGCAACACATTTTTAAACTGATGATGTAATAATAAGAATAATGTCCGATAAAGAAACAACTCATAGGAAAAAGAAAAAATGAAGCAACTTGAGTTATTACATTAATAGCATGACAACAGCAGTTTACATTCTTTATGAAGTAATAAACACCCGTTAATGTAATAATGTGATGCTCTTAGAGCAAATTACATGGAAGTTTGTTACATTAACAGGCATTATTTATTTATTTATTTATTTGTTTTAGGGACTATTTATTAGTTTAGCTGAGAATACTGTACATTATCAGTAGCTACATGCTTAAAGGGTACAGATATGAAGTCATTCACATTCCAATATAAGCTTGCTTCAATTAAAAAACTTGGAAATAAACAAAATGTCTAATGAAGCGGTGAGAAACATCAGAGGGGAGCTGCTGCGAAAGTAGCAAACATACCTGACCTGTGACAGCAAGCTTACATCTCGACCATGTAAAACTATTAAACCAAGCCTTGTGTAGCTTTATTGCCTGGCAGCTCAAACAGCGGACTGTCTGTTGGCAAAGTTTCACAACAGATAGGAATGTTTTTTTAAAAAACTTTCCAAAACGGTTCGGGAAAAGTACAAAGTGATGCGTCGTCCCAAATGTATTTCACATAAAGGTCACTTGAATGAGAAGGTTTTGTCTTTCACTGTATCAGTGCGGGTCATCTGTCAGTTAGCAGTAATAATGACGCATCGTCTGTTCATGGACTTAAACAGACACAAGAGCCTGGAATGTGAGTGTGGAGAACAAACGCAGCCTTATGATGGCTAGACACGTGGTCCAAACATATACACACCCGTAGCATTGTTGCTGACCTCATGGTAGAGATAGCATTACAGTAAAAGCATCTGGGAGGAGTAGCATGATTGTAATGGTCATATAAGAATAATATAATGACATCTTTGTCATCTTAACACCTCTCAAGACCAAGGAGTTTTGCTTGACCTCCCAGTTGTACTCACTAAGTCAGAGAGAAACTAGGAGAGAAAACTTTGGCCTCCAGTTGATGGTAATCAAGGCAAATATCCACCCATATAAATTAACCCTTTCATGCATGAATTATGAAAGCCTGAGTCCAGATTTTTTTCTTATGTGTTTTTACACTTCTTAGGGCATGAATATTTCTGTGAGTCTCCATACTTCTTTCAGGATGCAGGACTGGAATTACCATGTCATTCTACTAGTATTAATATGTTATCAGCAACAAGAACTGACAGTCTCTGCATAAACCTCAATGTAGGGGAGCAGCAGAGAGCACTCTAACAGCTGATATGCAATTCCGCCATCGAAACCATTGCATTTAGGAGAAAATGACTTTTAAACTGTCTTTTAAGCTGTCCACTGTAGTGACCGCTATGCGCCAAAGGGTTAAAATCGACTAAAATATTAGAAACATATTAATTTATGCTTTTTACTTTCACCTTAAATGGCCCAGTGCTCGTATAAGTGTCCATGGTCCATGTTTGATCATGCAAATACAAGTCACATATCCAGTGCAAAAAAATCTCCATCTTAGTAAGTCATAACATTCAGTGTTATTATAAAAAAAATTCTTCTTAAAATCTTAAAATAATTTTTCTTAAAATAAGGTAGAAAAAACCCTGCCAGTCGGATGAGATGATTCCCCTTGTTTCTGATGTATTTTCACTCGCTTCAGGAAGAGGTAGACTTAGATATGTTGTGATGAGAAAGAATGAGTCAGATCAGCCCACAAGGATCAAGAGAATAACATCTGATCCAAGAAAATTCTGGGGATGAGTTGATTCCTCAGAAGTGGAGACAAGTGGGATGAACTCATCCCACTGTTGGATTTTTCACCTTGTTTGAAGAAAAACTAGATTTAAACACTGAATATGAGGCTATAAGACTTTTGCTTTTCACAGTATGCAAAAATGCAACTGAGACAAAAAAAAAAAGAAAAGTCAGAGCTGGGACACTTTCAGCTGCAGTGTGAACGCAGCTTCCAAGTGAGTGACATTCACGTCTCCAGGCTGGCTCGATAACATAACATAGCAAAAACCCCATATTTTGTCATACATTTCATGGGCCATCGCTGACAGAGTCTTGCAGCCCACAGTTTGTGTTATCCAGTCTGTTGTTGAGGACAGCATTTCATCCTGCAGGCCTTGATCCTGGTGGCTTTTCCTTATGTGTGATAATGGAAGCTTCAGCCTGCATCAGCAGATAAGAGCTGCTCACCTTATGAGCAGAATACCCTGCAACCAATATGGCTTTGGAAAGCTGATAGTGGCTCCAATATATTTTACACTGAAGCTGCTGATGGTTGATATTTCGTGGTGAGGCCGAGAATCCCTAAATTTTAATCTCTAAATTTGAAAATGAAAAAATGGATTATGTAATATTATGGCATTAATGCATTAAGTAGTGACTGTTACATCATAAGGAGTGCAACATATTTTTAACTGTGGATGAAATATCAGTAATAATTGATCATGTAACAACTCATAAGAATAAAAATAATTCTGGAACTTTAGTTATTACATGATTAGATGTTATTACATCATCAGGTTTAAGAAGTAATAATAAACATCAGTTAACCTTTTGAAACCTGAGCAGAATAATTTGATTTCTTTCAAAAACAATTACAAACAAATTAGTAAAAATGAAAAATATTTTTTCCTGTAACATCATTTTAAATAGGTAATTATAATAATTATGAATGTTGTTTTCTGGATATTTTTCCCTAGTTTCTTTTTTTTGTTTTTTTTGTTTTTTTTGTTTTTTGGATGAATTTCAAATACTCTCTCTCTCTCTCAATTGAGAGCAAGCTCTCTTTTTCAGTGACGCCCTGATTACATAATAAACAATAAACACAATATACAATCATACAAAATACTAGTACAATAATAGTACAAGGAGAATGAACACCTTAATGTGTACTAATACATTGGGAGAACATAAAATCAGTGAGAACTTTTTTAAAATTCATGAAAGGAATCAAGCTGCTTAATCGGAGATGAGTTTGCATCTCATTCCATTTTGACGGTGCCTGAAAGCGATTTTTCCTGTCTCTGTCCTGACATTTGGGACATTAAGCGCTAATGAATTATAGGCACGAGTGCTATAGTTAAACTGCACAAATGACAGCAATCTTTTTAAGTAGTCAGGAAGCTTGTTAAGCATGGCCTTATAAATAAACGAAATACAGTGATTCTCTCTTCTCAGAGCCAAAGAAATCCAACGCACATGTTCATAGAGCATGCAGTGGTGGGTGCTAAACTCATCACCAGTTATGAATCTAATGGCTGAGTGATAAACTGAGTCCAGAGGTTTTAGATTTTAAGTGCCTCACACACCACACTAGAGGTGGATGCCACTGGCTGCTGATAGCTGATTAAAAAACAAACAAAAAAAAAAAACAGTCACAATAGAAACTGGATGAGGCAGCCTTGGCCAGCTGCTGCAGCTGCCACCCTGTCTCATCTCAGCATGAGTAACCCTCTGTCATCCTGGGCTTCCCTCCTCGATAAAGCAGAGGACTGAGGTGGAAACATACAAGCAGAGGAGCCAGGAGCATCATGGAAACTTGATAAAAGCAGTTATTTGAAGCGAGGGTCTTTGTTTTGAGGGCAGAGTCTTGACACCACTTTTAGTTACCCAAAGATCTGCTTAATGTCAGGTATTTTTAGGGCAGAAAGTAAAACAATGGTGTTTATAGCTGCAGTATTTGTTGTCAGAGTGCAGACTGATAAGACCCAGGGTTTGCCTGGTGACTAACCCAGACCTTTTAAGTTTATATGAGGATAAACATGCTCAGCAGGGCATCAGCTCAGTTTCCCAAGCAGCTGTGGAATTCTACTGTGTGGATGTCACATGGAAATCACCTCCTGGAATTAACTTTAATTTTCAGGTTTACCACCCACATTTTCTGGAACTATGATGGGAGAAAACTGGAAAAATGTAATCAGTAGTGAAGAACCTCGGAGGTGTATATTCTACATCTTGGAACAAAGGAACAAAATCCAGGTCACATTAAAATATATTAAAGATTGCCAACTGATATCAGAAACATTACCTCAAGGGTCACAGAAATGTCAAAGTCTGTCTGAAGGCCATGCTGATGTTCCAAGATTAGCTGCATAATGTCTTCACTGAAATAACAATGGGTACCAGTGCCATGCAAATCACACAGATCATCCAATCTAAAATAACATAACACACTCGATCCAAGACAAGCGTAATGACTAGTTAGATGAGTTTAGACTGGAAGAGGGTTTACGTCCTGTGCTTTGCCAAAACCCAGCATGGTTCCCACTGACATCATCTGCAACCAGAGATACGGTGCATGTGCAGGTCCCAGATGAAAGATCTAGTGAGAAGGGGGATTTTATTTACTTTATTTATCTTGGCAGCATTGTCTGGGTGACGTGTTTTCGTCCAGCTTCACCCTGATGCTCACTGGCACACTTCCATTCTTTCACATTGGGAGAAGATGGTGCTTGATTGTGCTGTTTTCCTCATTTGACAGCAGACACCTGTGATCATCGCTCCAGTCATACTTGACCTTCCCACACAGCTTCACAGGAATCCACGATTTGTGAAAATGGGGTTTTCCTTTGTTATTCAGTTTTCAACCTTCAGCTGGATTTTTATAGGAAACAAGGAGGAACAGATCTGTGAACAGGCGTGCATGTTCACCATTTGTCCTTGTTGATGTGGGCTCAGGACTTTGCCCTGCTCTCTGTCCTTAAAGACAAGGCCAGTAGTTAATCAGCAAAGCTTGTTTGTCTCCATTCAATTTTTCCTAGCCGGCAACATCATCTTAAAAATTCAGAACTAGTCCACTGAGGGCTAAATGTCTTTTCAACATGTCTTCAAGCTACCTTTTGTTGTTGATTCATTGTTTTGCTTTGTTTTTTTGGTTACGTAATTGTTTTGCATTATGATGTAATTTTGTATTATGATGTAATGTTTACTTGTGTGGACCCCAGGAGGAGTAGCTGCTACCTTAGTAGTGACTAATGTAGATCCAAATATATGAATAAATGAATAAACATTGTAACACTTTCTCTAAGTGTTTTGGGTGGAAAAAAATGTCACAAAAGTGTCACAAATAAACACAAGCTGTTGAAAGTGCCTGCATCATCAAACCAGTATAGGGTGACTTTCTTTTCAAACCCTCACACCGGGACTATTAAGTGCACCACATTTTCATCAGAATGGGGTACAGTTATTTCAGAACTTGGCACACCTACCGAACGCACCTCTCAACACCAACCAGCACCTTAGCAGATGAAAAATCATTTTGTCTTTCAAAGTCCACCAAAACATTGTTCATTTGAAAATAGTGTAATAACACTAGTAAACACAAAACACAAGGACTGCACTGGTGTACTATAACATATGCACTGATTGTCGGACACCTTTTAAAATAGAACACAAGGTATTTATCAATGCGCACAAGGCTGACTGGGACACATTCTCTGCCAGCTACATTTGCAGCTGTTTGGACCCTGGCATCATTAGATTCAGCAGAAAACACAGAACATTTTGATGTATAACATGTCTATGTGAATATGGGAACAGCACACCCATAAAGGGCAAAATCTTAAGACCAGTTGAGAAATTGCAAGAATTTACATTTTGCACTGTTGGATCTTAAGAAGGTTCTAAGTAGAGCTTCAAAATGCAAAAAGAAGAAATAGGAGTGAGACAAAAAAAAATTGAGTAAGCAATTTATTGGAAACAACCATTCAACTAGGCTGTAATAGGCTGTTCATCAGCTGATCAAAAGTTTAAGACCACAGCATTTAAAAACCCAAATCTTTGCAAAAATGTGGATTCAGTATCATTTTCTGTCAGGTATCCACACTGTCAGGACCTTCTTGCAATTTCTCAACTGGTCTTTTGATCAGGAGTGTATGTGTATGTTCGCGTCAAATTGCGGGCATGAATAGATACGCCAGGGATAATTTGGTAGTGACTGTTGATAGCTAGGACATTCTAGAGCTTTCAGATGTTTGTCAGGACTCGGGACACGAAGTCTGGTCACTGTAAAGTAACATCTGTGAAGCAAACCATGCCAGTGACATCAAGGTTATCAAATGATTTCATTTTGAGACCCCCAGCAGAAAAGTGTAAGTCTGTGTAAGGAGGTTGATAGGATGGCAGATGGGCCAGTTTTTACAACTTCCACTCAACCAACTCGAGTTCAAATCCAAGCAAAAACAGTGTTTGTTTTTAAAATTAGCTGACTAATGTTAGCTACCTAATATTAGTGAATGGTAGCTAACATTTTGTATGTGCATAGCCCAGTTTATAACATATTGCAAAAGAGAAGTCCATACAGTATTTACAGGAACATGCTTAATCTTTGCCATACAGAAATCACAGAGAAAGATTTCCTGAGCCAGTGAGCCATGGCCCACCAGGGGCTCTCGATGTCAAGCAATGGTCTGGACACAAAGGCAGGCAGGTATGGTGAAACAGAGAGATTTATTGTGGGAACCTGACGTGGCTGATGTGGCTGGCATGGTGAGGCTGAGGGCTATGAAGCAGATGATGTGACAGTGGCACAGTGATGTGTTGGAGGCAGGGAGGTTATGAGGTGATGACTGGCAGTTGTACAGATGCCTGGATGACTGGCAGGTGCGC
>OMLB01044377.1:0-11908 GCA_900302555.1 Myripristis jacobus | reverse complement strand
TCTTTCTTTTACAAAAACAAGCATGAACTGCATTAAGTGTGCCTTCTTCTGCATCGTGTGTGCGTTGTAGCTGCAATTTTTTGCTCTTGGATCGTGGGGGAAGGTTTTCATTTTCTAAGTGGTGTGAGGGAATGATGACAAGTGATAAAAATAAATACCAAATGCACCACTAAATGCACCACTAGAACTCTTACTAGTTGTAAATTTGAATACAGTCCATTTAGAGTTATGGTTTCAGGGTTAGAATTACGGCTGCTTTGAGCTTAGTGTAAAGGTTACCTCTAGGCATTTCACGGTTAAGGTTTAGGTTGCAAAACATTTCTTGCTTTTAACACGGATTTTACTGACTAACCAGATTTCCCTGTGCAGGTCATTCCCAAGTCTAAGGCTCTAGTTACAGAAACATTAGCGTTCTCTGAATTTAACCTAGACTGGGACTCTCCTTGCAGGATCTCAGGCTGCTTTTTCTGCTTACACGAGGGTGAAAGATTAATGAGGTAGCCAGAAGCTGCACTGAGCCATACCACTCCTCACCTATAAGTACTTTATAATATAATAACTTAATCTAAGAATCAAAGCAATTCATAACATCTAAGTGAAATGTCTTAGCTACACGTGCGACATTACAGCAGTTACACTTATTCAAATATGGTGCAGTTTACAGCACGTATTTATTAGGTGCATTATGTATTTGAGTTATGGCGTTTCAGCCATTATTGCAGCCAAGTAAATAGAATGAACCAAAATATGGATGCAACATATGGATGCATCATTTTTTGACAAAAAGTTTATTTCTTTCAAATCGTATGCACATTTTTTTTTTTTTTTTTACACGGCTGCTCACTTGCTTTTAATGAATGATTTTTTTTTGTACATGAACAATAATAAAGTAAACCTTTGAAACTGTTTGATGTCGCATTTATGTTTTTGTATCTCTGCTGGCTGGTTGTTGTCCGGTGGGTGGTCACTACTAGCTGGGATTATGCCAAATTTGCAGTGCTTAGGTATATTTAACCAGGGAATCAGTAACCACAGAGTTCACACTGCAACCTGGATATAAAGGGGTTGTGCAGCTTCAATAAGTCAAAGGTATAGCAGCAATGGAGGATGTATGGATTTCTGATATGTTATACAGTACACTGCATAGCTAGACTAAGCTATGTTTTATGTACAAACACACACTGTCCTATCAGCCTATATCACAAAAAAGAGGCTGCAATGGAGAAGAGCTTCCCATCTGCAAGCCGTCGTCTCTGACCAAATAATCAAGAATGAACAAAATCGAAAACTCCCTCAGAGAAAAAGCTGGACTCATGATCGGTGGCCTACAGGACTTCTGGATAATGAAGTCCCCCACATTCAAACAGGCACCTGTTGCCATCAGGACACAGAAGATGCTACTATGTTACTTTCACACAAGTAAAAAATCAATCAACTCACCTTACATAGATAGCGTAATATCTGAACTTGCTATAGTTCCACTGTTCGAGCTTGAATGCATTGGGTTTTGACTAGAGAACAAGTTTTCCACGTTTTCAGAGCAAGGGTTTCTCTCTAGACTCGCCATTTTGCACAGAAAAACAGGGAGCAATCCATCATCGAGGAGGCAGCGATACCAGTTTCTCCAAAGACCGTGGCCTGAATAGACCAGAATGCAAGGTGGCCAACAAGACATGTTGGCCCATATTCATAAAAACTCAGAGCACAGTGACTTCAGATCATTAATAAAGTTACCACTGTGGAGATACTTCACCAGAGTGTGGCGGGATGAATTCCAATGAAAATCTGTATGTAAATGAGGTGCGACATATTTAGCCTCCCCAGATCATCCATCCACACACACGTGCAAGCACAACTAGGCAAAGAGAGAAAGAAAGCCACTACACTTTCTGCATGGACATACTTAGCACAACAACAACTTATTGTGTTAAGATACTATCAAATAGATTATAATGTCTATAAGAAAGACTGATGTCCTCGGTTTGAAGATAAGATGACCTGCCAAGATGAGCCTGTGTCTTGTTCAGAGGAAACGACTGTCTGAGAGGGCATTGATAGTGCGGTCATGTATTAATGTCCATGCATTTTGCAGCCGGCCGCTCATGGGAAAAGACACAAACACATAAATGCTCAGCCAGTCATGCGTAACAGGAAATCTTGAGTGTAAAAATCCAGCAAAAAAGCCGAGGTGATACATGTCCCGGTGGCCGGCTCGGCCAAGGCGTGCGCCGTGCATTCATGACATGAGGGGTTCAAACCCAGCCGATGACCCCCGCCGTCTGTCAGCTCTGCCAATCTTCCCTGTCATTCTCTGCTGTGTGCTATCTAATAAAGCAGAAATACAATGCAATAGCAACACCACACTGAAAAATCGGCCTTGATGGTTGGTAACCTTGGAATGGATCTTCAGATCAAAGATGTCCCGTCCAGGTATTTCTACGTGAATTATGATGTATTTTGGTAGAAATGTTGCTTAGAGATACAATTTCCAAGTGTCAAAATTTTTACATGCTCATTTTTAAATATTTTTTGCCTTGCACATCTGTCCACTGGGTCATCCCATATCTACCGATAGATGGTACATGCTGTTTCTCCCATGTATAACGCACAAGTTGTCGTTGCATGGCCATTAGTTGGTGTAATGTAGTTTTGCTGACTACCGAAATCTCTTTGTTTTCATCTTCAGACAACATGAAATATTAGCTGACATAAAAGAACAATGGCTGCTTGCCCAACACTCATTAATTCTCTCTTTCCGTTGTCTCATGATGAGGTTTTCGTAATGTAAGTCTGCTCCATGTTTGGAGAGCCCATTCATTTACTTCAGCCCGGCTCATGGATACTCTAATGTATGGAAAATCTGCTTAACGAATTAGATTATCACAGTGAGACCTTGGCTGTTACCACAACAGGACATTGTGCCAAAAATTTGCATATCTAAACTGCGCTAATGGAAAGCGCTAATGGGAAAATTTTTGATTGTTGTATCTAAGCCACCAAGGTTGTTTTCAGCCAGTATCCAGGATCGAGCTCTCACAATACAGAGCAACAGAACAACACACTGCACCACATGAGTAGGTCCAAAAGCGGCCGAAAGAAAAGGTTTCATTTTATTCCTTTAACACCACACAAATGAAATTGGAAAAAAAAAAACAATAAATTCAGAATCATAGCCAGAAGCCATTAGTAAGAGCTCAAGCCTTCCACAGTGCTGAGCAGTTGTCCAAAGTTGCAAAGTCACAGCCTCCATGACGGTTTATGTTTATCGAATGGCAGCAATGCCAAATCTGGATTATCATGAAACTCCATTCAGTTGTTCGTTGAACAGACGGCCATTGTTCCACCAAATTTCAGCTAAATCTGTGCGCTTGTTTTTTAGATCGTGCTACCAACGAGACAAAAGATGGTGCAAACACAAGTTCCTGACAGCTTGGCTTGTGGCAGAAACAATTTTCAGCGAGGGCATTCTGAGAAAAGTTGAGATGGAAAGATGGCAAACTGGTCTCATTAAATCTCACAAAATAAGTACAAAGTCTGAAACCCCGACTACACCTGGTGGACATGATTACGCTCATCTTCCACAAATTAGATTATGTGGAAACAGCATGGACTGGAAACAAACCATTTTCACCTGTTCACAGTGTAAAAAGGTCAGCTAATGTTTAAGTTCAGGCAAGTAGAAGGATTTTGGTTAATTTAAGGGTAAGGCTTTGGGAACCAAACCTGCATAGTCGGAGTTTAAGATAAATGTGTCTGTCCCTCTACCAGCCCAGCCTCTACACCTTTCCTTTCCATCCTGCTATTTTAATGTTGATTCCTACATATTTATATAGCCATGCCTCCTTCACATAATCCTCCCATAATGGGAAAAGTGTATTTCTCTATTTGCATTTCAAGACATTTCCACGAAATCTTAGTCTAAAAGCAAAGACAGGGAACTATTTCTTGAAAGGTTTGTGACCAGCTGTATATCTTGTGAACAGATGTCAGTTGCTCAAACAACCTCTTATTGTACTTTTTAAGGACAAGACATTCCAAAGAAAGCATAAAAAAAACTTCTTTGTGCTCTGTTGAATGACTGTGGGCCTGCAGAGTTTGTTTGACATCCGGTGATTAATGTACATACGGCATCTTGCATCCCTCTGCCCCGCTCCTTTACCTGTTTCTCTGCTCATTAGCTGCTATCTGGTGCGTGCAGTCGTTTTACTGTAGCCACCAACACCGAAGGAGGAAGAGGGGAAGCAACTCTCAAGATGAATCACTCCATTGTTCTCTATCACTTCTGATTTAGCCACGACTGCTGCTAGAATGTAATGTAATGTATGTAATGTAACGTACTGCTCTACAGTTCAATGCGTTATCCGTGCAACAGCAGTAAACAAGGCAGATATTTCGTTGTAATTTTGGGAATGCAGGATGCCTAACATGAAAATAAATTGCATTCTCTTACAGGTTTATACATCATTATTATCTCTAATTAGTGATGGGAAATAGACTGATTCAGTTACAAGTCCCTGATTCTTTCTTTTGTGTCATCATGCTGACCATGAATCATCACTTTTTTTTTTTTTAATTTTATTCAAGGTTCAAAATACAATGTGACCTGTTCAAACTAACATTTACTTGCTCTGCTGTAGCATCGTGGGAATCAAGTCTGTCATCACAGGAATGAAAGACACAGAGATTCATGCTGCAGCTCCACACTTTACATCAGAAGTCTGCAGGAACTTTCATCGTTTAGAAGGTGAAGATGATTTGGATGTGAGTGCTGCTGTTTGCAAATGACACCGGAGAAAAGTCAGGTACTGTGGTGATAAGACCAACATGCGAGCCTACACTGTCCATATTAGGCTCAGATTAGTCAGGAAAAAACACCACATGCTTTCATTTTGCAGGCTCGGTGCTATCTTTAGGCCTGCAGCAAAAGGTAAAAAGAACAAAGTAAATTTGACTGACAATATAATTGTCCTTGGAAGTATGATTCAGCTGTTTTCCATAGTTCAGTGTAAAAGAAAAAAAAAGACATCCAAAATTGCACAATAGTGCAATAACAAGCACAATACGTATCACAACACACCAGGGACGGGAAGATTAACTGATTCGTTTTGATACACGGACACGCACGGGCACAATGTGAGCGTGCAATGGTAGAGCAGCTGTGAATGGATACAATTTTGGGATGAAATCAAGATGCATTGGTTTTTGCGTCTTTGCATGAATAAAATCAGATCCATTTCATTATTAGATGTTATATGCCTTTATTTTGAAACATGGCCCATCCAGCAGTTTGATATTCTGGAGTATTCTCCCTCCGTTTCCTTACGTTACGGAGTGGACGCCGCCTGCAGAGCAGCATGGGTTAGGGGCGTCACAACAAACTCATATGTGTTGAGGGCAGCCGAGGCAGAACATACACACACACCAGCAAACTACAAATCGAGGCATAGCATCATTCCTTTGCGTCATCATATCGCACTGAATCACGTCAAATCGCATTGTGTTTCAAATTGTTGAACTGCATTGTATCGCATCAGTAGTTGCTGCTTATGTATGTTTAATATATCAGATCACTGTCAGTGTATTAAGATGCGTATGGTATCGGCCACAGAGCAGAGACGCACAACCCTGCAACAGACAAAGGAACGGCCCCCAAGTATCATGAATCACATCGTAATTTTCATCCCTATCTGTGATGTTCAATGCACTGAAACTATATTATAACACACACCATTCTCATAAAACACACATACACTCATCTGATGGACAGCACAAGTGCAATACAACCAGATGGATAAGTGCAATTCACCTGAGCAATATTTATTTATTTATTATTGTGCAATATACCTGTGCATCATTTTAACCTTCATTTATGCCCTTTTTTATGCCGATTTTTGGTGCTTCAAACTAAATTTCGTTGTGTTTTTATATACAATGACAATAAATATCTATCTATCTATTATGACAAAGAGTTGGAATTTACTTTTTTGGTGAATCCACCTTCCCTCAACTTCCCTTGTCTACTAGTTTAGTTAGTGATGCCAACATTTCATTTTCCAAGCTGCCTTGGGATCATAAATGGGTGTATAGTCACTGAAAAATAGTTTGAAAGTAATAATAAACTGAATCACAGCAAGAGAGCACAAGTTTTGTGGCTGCACTGCATTCTGTTTTTTTTTTTGAGTCTACTGTCAGTGGAGAACTTGGTCTCAACACATCTTCAAAAACAAAATGTAAAGCACATCACCAATAGTTGTGTTTTAATGTGGCTCTTCCATCAAATTAAGAAATGATCTCCAGTGTTATCGGAGTTATCTGAGTTTTATGCAAAGGAGGTATTGATCACAGACATGCTCTAGGCGGGAACACACACTGACTATCGCCTGTCCTCTCCACCATAAAAACCACTTCGCCTTTGCACCCATCTCCCACACAGGATCCAGCGATACAAACCGGTCCAGATCATGCAGTGTCGCTCCTGTGTCGATACGTAACGCATAGAGCGATTCATGTCCACATCGCAGAGCTTCATGCGAATTGACGTGTAGATTCCACCGTTCGTTTCCTTTTTCTGCTGCTTGAAAAGGAGGAGGAGATGCCCTTGTCAACACTAACATGCTGTACTGAGTTTCATATCTGTTTTGCTGACGCTGCATCCCCGTCCAGCCAAGAATGATTAAGGGAACTCACAGTTATGATCAATATGCGCCTCTCGACTGGAAAGTTACACCATTTGGCGTCATTCAAGCTGTGATTTATGATTTCTGTAAAATCATTGTTGATATTTCAAGCCCTGAATGAGAAAGCCACAAAATGCAGCATCAGTTCTTAAGATTATGAGTGTCAGTGACATTTTATTGTTACTGTATCTTTCAGGATCTCTGGACCGGCCGCCTTAAGGATGCTGTCGGCTGCATAGCATTGACCTTCTCCAATCAATATGTAATACACTTCTGAGCTACCAAGTCCTTTTTTGCTGCAATTTGCAACTTTCGTGCCCATTAGGTGGGAAATGGTGCTGACTGTGTGTGTGTGTATGTGTGTGTGTGTGTGCGGTCGCAGCACACACTCCAACACGCAATGTCAATGAGAGTTGCGCTTAGTGTGAAGCAGATAAGACACTTGACAACGCCGTCCCGGACCGAGGCTGCAGGGGAGAGCGGCTTCCCCGCGGTTTGCTGATTTCTTGGTTTCAGCCTCCATGTATTGCGATGCAGCCGCTCTTCGCTTTAGGTGCTGCAGACTGAGTGTAACCTTTGCAGCGTGCACTCTGATTTGACCCAACATCTAGAAAGTACTGCGCATGTTGGGGTTTGTCTGCAGAGATGTAGTGGACGGTAAAGCCACCTGAACTCTAAAATAAATCTTTATGACTTAAATGTATAGTATTCCTGCTAATAGGTAGAATAATACCAATTTCAAGATAAAACAAATGAATGTTTTTGTGAAAGTGTGTGATATTTGTGCATGCTGGTGGGTGTGCAGCCTTATCCTCACCTCACATAGTTTACCAAGCTTTGTACCGACCATTAATGTCACTAATTTGAAATGCATACAAAGATGCAATTGTGTTATTTTGGTTGCTAGAGAGGCATTACAAACATTCTTGCTTTAAATCCAGATGCTTTACAGGTACACTATGTAAAACTGTATTGAAGTGAGGACCCTTTATAGACCTAACTAACAAAACCATAGGGAATAAGCATGAAATTTAACGACTAAGTGTACTCAATGCACATTTTTTGTAAGGTGAGTCTGAATAGTCCTTTCTTGAATCAGCCCTCAATTCTGGGAGCATCTTTAAAGAAGGGATTTCTAATATTTTCCTTGCATGGGCTGTCATTTCTGTCTGTGAGGAGCAAGGAGAGGGATCTTATGTATGTCTGTGTTGCTTTTTGCAGGTTACAGACTGCAGACCAGCCCAGAAAGGTCGGAAACAATAGGCAAGATTTTGTTCAGTTGAGCCGTGTGGTGGACAAGCTGTTCTTCCATCCCTAAATGTCCCTAAGCTGTATTAAATCTCAGTAATGGTTGGAATGTATGCAATTATTATTTCATTCTGTGGATTCAAATATATTATTCAAAATCAGTGTGTGTATGCTAATGCATTTCTGCATGTCCCTATGTGTGTCATTATGCGAAAGCCAATCTAAACCACCATTTAAATCCACTTTCAATTGGCTCTTTGGCTGATCTAAAAGTTTGCCAATTATCAAAAGCCACAAAGTCGGTTTGGTTTTCATTAAGTCTAGTGCAACAGCCGCGGGGCAGCTTGACACAGTATTACAGACATTCTTTTACCACTTGCAGGGAGGCTGTAAAAACAGGCCTAAACAGTGCAGACAGTGTGGTGTAAAAACATGACTAATTGGGGAGGAGAAGTGGGCTGGATAGCACCCCAACCAACCATGAAGTAGACCATACATGGCTGTAAAAAACGAGACTGAGGTCCAGGGCAATTAGAGCAACATGAAACTGAAGTGGAGCAGAGCGGAGAGAGGCTGAGCTCAGGAAAACTTCCATTAGTCATTTCTTACGAAGGATCTTTAAAACGAGCGCGTGATCCTGGCTTTGTTGGACGGACAGAGGGTTGCGGCCAACACCTTCCCATCACATGTGCAGTCCTTTCTGCTCTATTCCTACTTTCTATTCCAACTCAGCTTTCTGCCCTGTTCCACACTCTGCAGTCCAATTTGCACAAAGGAAGACAGACTGCTGCCTTCGAAAGAGAATATAATCAGGCTGCTGAATGTGTTGACTTTAAAACTTGAGCCATTATAAGTTTATGTATGTTTCCGTACGCTGGGCAGACTGCATCCAAACAACAATAAAAGTGTTGCATATTAATATATTTACTGCCCCACATTGTCTTAAAGGTACAGTGTTCTCTAAAACTACAATTCTTCTAATAAAAAGTGATGATAGACCTTTGAGTTTCTGGGTCCATTTGCCTTTTGGTGTACTTTTCTTATTCCTGTGGATACCTGGCCAAATGTACACAACATGATATAACACAGAGATTTCCATTACGGTGGAGTAAGTAGGCTATATAAGCAAGTAAATAAGTAAGCGAGTATATCAATAGCCACCTCAGAATCAGGGAGATGACTTCTCATCTCAAAATTTTGCACCAACATTTGAAGATTTCCATTTCACAAGAGTGAGCTAGAATGGTAAGGTTGTTTATTAGCTTGCAAGCCACTAAAAGTACTTGGTTAAGGTTCAGACAAATGCAAGGGTTTGTTGTAATGGTTAAGGTTAGGAAAGGGTCAGGGTTAAGGGTTAATGTTAGCCAGCTAAAAATGAGCAAGCCACACTCTGGGTTGGATTTGAACTCCGTACGTGGACATTGTCGCTCCCATCTTTCTACACCACAAACAGGCTATGGAGCTGTTTTTGCCGTCTCTTATTTTCCTTTAAGGACAGTGCAAAAAAAGTATTCCAACATCTAAATGGAAACAGGCACCAAACCGCCTATCCTTAATTTGCCGCTGCCCTGTCCCAGAGATAAACACGAGTGCTGACACATGTCATGCACACACATCTGCAGCTCGCTGATTCCTTCATAATATGGAGGAATGTATCAACGAGAAAAGAAAGGCTCAGGATGAAACATGCAACAGGGAATGACATGTTCACGCTGGATGCCTCTCCTCAGAGCCGGGTGCAGAATTTGAAGAAACTGCACAAATTATTTAGTGTTACTGAAATTTTCAAACACCCGCAGGCCACCCAGAGAAGTTCAGCCATTTCTGCTGATATTTTAATTTTTCACCAGTTGACCCTTTGTGATAGATTCAAAGACTTGAAATGTCCTGTTCCTCCAACACTGAGCAGTGCAGGAATTTCAGTTGCGCTGACTCCTCAGTAACTAAACTAAAATAAAATAAATCCAAGCTAAATAAATATATTTTGGTAATCTCAGCGATGTTTTTTTTTCCAGCAGTCTAGCATGAAAAGGAGGAGGTGCTTATAATACAGAAGCTGTTTTATGGCATGATGGAGTGACTTCAGTGACCCCTCTCAGCAACAATGTGTGTCAAAAACAGCAGCATTGCCCTTTATCATTTTTCTGTATATCCTTTACAACATGGAGCAACAGAGAAAGTGCATGAGCAAACGCCTGAATGGAATAGCTCCACCTAGATTTTAAGATTCAACAGCCCCTCCCTGCACACACACACACACACACACACACACACACATTCCCTTCTGGCCTCTCTTTATCTCAGCAGATGGATTAAGCCCCAGTGGTCTGGACCTTGTCCTCCTCACACAGAGAGCCAGCAGGACAGGAACTAAGCCCAGCGGGTTTTGCAAAGGTCTTCCCCATAGCCTCACAACCAGCGTGTTCATAGTGGAACATACCAACTTAGTTACGTCAGAGGTGAAGGAACCAGATGATGAAATTAGAGAGAGTGAACTCTTTAAAGGAATCCATCCCGTCTTTGGGAGATGATCCTGTTGATCAACTTACCTGTCAGACACAGACAGCAGACTCATGCATGTGTCCCTGGTAGATTACTGGCTCTGCTGTTTCATGCCAATGCTTCAGGTAAGTAATGCTGCATCACAAGTCTGGCAACTTTAGGTAGACTGATAAAATCCACACAAAACATAACACAAGAATAACATGCAGAGTTGAGCTACTAGGGACTACTTTCCCTGTCTGCACAGGAAGAAAAGGCAGTGGGTGAAGTGGTTGAGTTGTTGTTAACCTGAAACAGCGCTAAAAATAAACCTGGCTGCATTTGTTATGTCGGGTAAATAATATTACATTTTTCAACAGACCATCTGATTTAACAAAAAATTTAAAAAATAAAGCCAGCCTTCTTACTTTGGATAATAATTCACGCAACATCACGTGTGTTAAACCATTAACATGACGCAGCAGAGCCAGTGATCGACCAGGTAAACAGATTATTTTTGTGTCTTTGTCCTCATCAGCTCGCTAACAGCTGGGCTGACCAGCAGGATAGTAGTACCACATTTTTTTTTAAAGATTCATTCAGTCGGTTTTAAATGCCCTGACTCTTGCAATGATGGATATTACTGGCACATATGCAACACAAACATGTGCACACCCCCATGCTTGTGCACACAACATACTGTATGTTGGCAGTTGGAACACACACAGACTTCCCACCACGTAGACACACACACACACACACACACAAAAACACACATCCGCTGGCAAACTCGCAATAGCCTCCCTCCCACCTCGCCCAAGTGTAACATGCACACACACACACATAAACATACAGAATGAAGCCGATCGCAGTTCCTGTCCTACATTCAGGCAGGTCTGACAGCAGGAGGCAGAAGAGGTGGAGTGATTGGAACCAGATGAATGGTCAGGCTAAAGCTCGCCAACCCAACCCTCTCTCTTACCTCTCCTCACTTCCCTCACTTCCCCACCCTTGGCTCCTTCTTCACATCTCACCTCCCAAAGCCCTACGGTAGATTAAAACAATGTGGGAGATGCCGTGCCAAAACCTCATCATCAAATAAGTGTGTGTGTGAGGGAGATGGAACGTGTATGCATGAAAATGTGCAAAAAAAAAAAAAAAAGGGGGGCAGAAAAAATAGGAAGACAAAATAGACGCACATGTTCATTTTGAGTTATATCACACATTAGACATAGCTAGCGACGCATATCCTGACATATTTATCAACCGAAGAGAAGGGCTTCAAAGGCCCTTCTGCAGGCATTTCCCAACAACCAGAGCCAGACGCAGATGAGCTGAAATTGTTCCATTAAAGGGGAACGCTGATGTGTTCGCCAAAAAACGCCATCGTGTAAGAGAAGAAATGGAGACAGTCACAAGAGCTGTGAAGGATTGTCCAGACAGGGAACACAAATTCTTCACTGCATGCCCATGTTTATATCCAAATTAGTTCCACCTATTTC
>OMLB01044375.1:0-10279 GCA_900302555.1 Myripristis jacobus | reverse complement strand
CTTGAATCCTGTTTTTTTCTGCTCAGTCATGGTTTCTTGCCCTGGTTGTGATTTAAACACCTGGTTACAATGTATGGTTTTACACTGGAAGATACGTGCAGCCCTGGGGCAGATGGGTAGTGAGTTCACTGCGTCCTTTCGGCTTTTGATGCGCCAGAGACGCAGGACGCATAGCTGGCAAACATAATTATGTTTCTGTATTACGGGGTAGGGCCCCATAGGGCTGCCACTGTCTGAGGGAAATTAAAAAATGTACCCATATTTTTCTTTTTCTATAGCTAGATAACAGTATCAAACCACGTGTTAAAATGCACCAGAATACAGGAAATGGTACCTACTCATAATGAAATTTTCTGGGGGAGGACCCCCAGACACCCGTTAAGTTGTCCCACCCACATTTTTTTTTGCTTCCGGCGCCCATGGTCTCATCAACTAAATGTACTGAAACAGCAATAGATATTCAAGTGGATGGAAGGATCTTAGATCCAGTGTCTGAGACAACGATGACGATGGGCTTCATTACCAACAATTCTTCAGAGGAGAGTTCTTAAAACCCACTTACACCGTTTTCACAAAGATTCTGACATTCACCGATGTTTTGGTGAACGTCTGGAATTTGTTCTTAGGTAAGAACAGTATCTATATACACTCCAAAGCACACTTATGCATTGGAGTGCTGACATGTTCATGAAAAATAATTGAGTATTGCATCTTCTTCAATACAGTTGTATAACATTACAGGATTTAAACATAATGGATATCTATATCATTATAACATTCCTATAATGTTTTTTTTTTTTTTTTTTTAAAGAATTTCTTTGATGTGACTGATTGATTTGAGGTCAAAACTTGTTGTTTTTTTTTTTTTTTTAACTTCAGTTGTAAGCCCTTTTCTGGAGACAGCATTCAACAGCATGCGGATTCAGCAAGCAAACACAAACTCACACATAAATGTCCACACACAAATAGAGAGAAGAATGGGGTTGAAGAGGGAACACTACAAACACACGCAGGGGCAGAAAAGCAAACACATCCCTCAGCAGGTGAACCTTGAATAAGGTTCTTGCTTTCTAAACTTGTATTTAGAAAAAAAAAAAACACACACAAACATATCTGTACCAGTCTATTCTGTTTTCAACTTGGTTGGGGCTGTTGTGGCCTGCTGTGTTGGCCTTTACAGGGGAGAAGCATGGCAGAGAAGTTGTTTGAAGCAGACATTGTGCACTTGGCTGGAGCTTTGAGTGCCGTGGTGGTGATGAGGCCACATTTTGCCTGCATCTGCCATGTCACATCATTTCCAGCTTATTTTATGAAGTAGGACTTGCCTGTCTCACAAAGCAGGATTAGTGGGTTAGTGAGCTAACTTTGGGCTTAACCTTGACTTTTTGGTGTGATGATGATGGCTCAGTTTTAAGTGGAGTTGATCACCATGGTAATTTATGTTGTATAACCTGCTCCGGAGCAGGTTATACTCAGGCTATCAAATCCGAAGGTATAAAAAGAGCCCAAATCTGCACCACTCAATTATCTGGAAAGATGGGATCATCACCCCTGCAGGATCGAGCAGACTTGGATCCACAAGGAGGGAACTTATATTTACAGTACATAACTCTCCAACTGCTCATAGTCCCATTTATTGCTTTTACTGTTTTTCTTTTTTAGCTTATTCTTATATTCTGTTTATTTACCCATTTGCTATGTCCCTCTCCCTGTGAAATCCTATTACACTCTGTTGCTGAAGTGCTGTTACCTCCCCAGGGAGACCCATCAAGTTGTATCTTCTCTTAAATACACTGCTCCAGATCTGTCCATTTTATTGTTGTCTATTTGTCACAAACTCCACCCCTTCTGTGTGGATGTATTCAAATGTTGTTAATATTTTCCTATAAGCTAATCAGAGTTAAAATATTGTGTAGAATCTGTCCAAACAATTCACTCCAACTTAATAAATAATGAAAATGTTTTGTGCTCAGATAGGATGTAAAGGAAAGAAGGAAGTGTTTGGAGGTTCATTTACAAAAACAAAAAACAAAACAATAACTTATTTTTACTAATGTTGTTACCCATATTTGAGCCTGTGATGATTTCTTAAAAATGATTGAAAAGTGTAAAATCTCCAAATTCTATTAACTTATGTTTTTGTTTCATACATTATTTTGTATATGTATTTGGGTGTGTGTGTGTGTGTGTGTGTGTGTGTGTATGTGTTTGTGTTTGCTTTAACAAACAGTGAAACTGATCAAAGGCTTATCAAGTCCAATAATGCTCTGTCTTCCTAACAGCCTCAAATCTTCCTTTCACTGACTTTCAGAGAGGAAGAGGAACTAGCATGGAAAAATGGTCCGGTACCAACAAAGGTAAAGGTTTTCTGTTTCTGACAAACAAATCTCCAAATTTTCCACAGACAGTATCCTGCCATAATAGGATGCCATATGGGGGTGACAGTCCCAGCATACCCTCCAAAAAGATTTTATGGTACCCTAATACTCTTATGCATGCCAAAAGCATACCTCTGGCTTTCATTGGGGTGATGAATACAGTGTTGTTTTATACAGGTTCCACATGGACTGGCTGCCCTTAGTTCGAAAGACAGAAACACCTAAAAAAAAAAAAAAAAAAAGTTGGATGGCAAGAAAGAAAGAAAGAAAGAACAAGCAATTTGTGAGCAAAAAATAAACATTCATATTCTTAATTTACTTAACAAATTTGTAAATATAATAATAATTGTGACTTATGATTTGAATACTTTGTCTCCTAAAAGCACCTTGCCACTGGGATAATCTAAAGTTTCAGTCACATGTTTCAAAAGAGTAAAAATGTGGGAGCGACTTCAGATTTAGGGAAGTGGGTCTGTAACTGGAGGGCCATTCCAAAAGTGACCAAAAGTAGACAACTCAAATAGCACTAGGCAGGTCCCAGATGTGACTTTGTGAATAAGCATAACCAATGATGTACTGACAAATGAAAATGTAGGTAAACTGAGACCTCCTGTTGATGATTATCATAAGCATAACAATCACTAATATGAACGAAATCCATGTTTTCAGAGAAGCATTAGCTCTCTTACTTAACCCAAAGCCATTACCATACTTTAGATTTAGATGCTACCCTTGGACTAATGTTTAATCCTTACAGTTTAAAAGATTTTAGTAGCTCACATCACAGCTGCACTGTGTTCAAAACTGCTTTTGAAGTTGTCGCAAACACTCACAAGAGTAATGTGCAACATGCCCAAAAGTTTTCCTCTCTGTCTGAAATGTCCAATACTTCTTTAGCTCAGTTGTCCAATACAAATGATGTGTTAAACTGTTAAAGCAATCTTTGTTCTTCAGCCCTAGATGTTATTGGAAATTCCCTGCACATGTCCATGAATAGGGTTTGTCCCTTCACAATTCTTGAGAATCTGCGGCGTCCCTCAAGGCTCAATTCTTGGACCAATTCTGTTCTCCTTGTATATGCTTCCTTTGGGTGGAATAAACATGGTGTCTCCCTCCATGGTTATATGGATGATTCACAGTTGTACCTGTTAGTCAGTCCAAGTGAATTAAAGAAATTGGCTTCTATGTACAGCTGTATAAACATTATCTACTGGACATATTTTTTACAATAATATTTAGAGAAAAGTTCTTGTTGTCGGCCATGAGCATGCATCCAACCAAATGCAACCTGCTCTTGGTTATCTATATCAGCATATTAAACCTTCTTGAATGAACTTAGGAGTCCTATTTGACCCAAGCCTCAATTTTGAGCAGCACATAAAAACGTTTATCCAGTCTCACTTTTTCCATTTAAGGCATATTGCTAAGATCATATCCATAACCTCAAAGATACAGAATGAATTACATGTGCTTTTATTCGATCTCACCTGGTCCATCGTAATGCTCTGTATGCCTGCCTTAACCAAAAAGAAGTAGAGTGGCTCCAGTGTGTTCATAATGCTGCAGTAAGACATTTATGTGAAACAAGAAAGACAGGACCATATCTCCTCCATTTTAGCATCTCTTCACTGCCTGTTACTTTGAGAATTGATTTTTTTGATTACTTTTAAGACTCTGCATGGCCTTGCCCCAACTTCTTTCTCTAAACTTTTAACTTGTTATGAGCTGGCACGCAGCCTGAGATCCTCAGGCGGGAACCTGTTCCTGGGTCCGCGTGACTGGACTTTTGCCTTCAAGGCTCCCAGGCTTTGCTATGACCTGCTTGAGGAACTCTGCCTGAGGCTAGCAGAATAACTGTCATCTTTTAAATCTCTTCTTAATACTTTTATAGCAAAGTGTTTTACAATGTTTAGCTGGTATTTATTTCCATTCCTTTTATTTGTCTTATCAGTATGACCTTATCTTCTTATTATTTGGGTTTACGTTTACTTGATGTGTCATACTTTACTTTGCAACTGTTGTAGTATTAATGTTTTTTTTTTCGTTTTTTTTTTTACACCTTCAGACAGCTTGAAACATATTTAACATTTTCTCGACTAACTAAATGCATCACATTTTGATTATGATTTTGTTACAGGGAACACATCCTTTCTTTCATATGTATCTTTTCTGTGCTTGGATAAGGAGAAAGAAGATTAAAGACAGTACAGTACTACTATGGCACTGCCAGAAATCAAACCTGTATCCTCTCAAGCAGATTCATACACAAGTATGAATGAGCTTTGGCTGCGCAGGGAGCTATGCCATGCATGAAACAGAAGCAGATGCCTGTTAGGTAGCAACAGTTTGAAGTGAACTACGTACCGTTTCGCATTCAACAGACAGACAAAGCCACACTTTATTCAGTGGCAACTTAACAATGTTCTTCTTCCTATCTGACTTTGAATAATTCAGACTGTGAAGGCCGCTTCTATTTCCACAAAGTAACAGTGAAGGAGAGTGTGTGCAGCACATTCGCTCTATTGATGCTTGCACGTTGTGTTGCCAAGCAGCGATAAAAAGCAAAACATAGACACAGATCATACATGACAAAAACATTTAAGATAGGTGTAACAGGTAAAAAAACAAAAAACAAGAAGAGAAAGTATTACATCAAAAGGGAATAAGATATAATAATAATATATTATTATTTTTATAAAAAAGAAAATAACAACAATAATTTTAAAATATTGGTTTTACCCATTTACCTAATTTAAAGCTTGCAAAAAAATATGTTTTTTCTCTTCTTTCAAAAGAAGACACTGTTGTAGCAGACCTTTGCTCATATGACACCATAAACTGATTTAGAATTTATTCTAGATACTGTAAGTAGACCTTTGCTTGATGATCCAAGGGATCTGTCTGTTGTGTTCAGATCTTTTGGTATTCGTTAATACACTGGCTGCAGCATTCTGAATGAGCTGGAGTTTATTTAACACCCACTATGTCAGTCCAGCAAAAGGTGCATTCCAGTAATGTAGTCTTCTAGAAAAATATGCCTGAACCAGCAGAGTCTGACTATGACAGGAAGCATCAAACTTTAGATATATGTCTGAGATGATAAAAGTCATGCAGATATTAGATGTGTGCTTGTGGAAGTTAAGATCAGCATCCAAAGTCACACAGAAATTTTTGGCTTGCTCACAAGGTTTTACCAACAGGGGTATGAATATGGTGCCTCAAAGCTATGGGACTTACTAAAAGAATCTCTGTTTTGTCCTCATTTAGCTGTAAAAAAAAAAAAAAAAATTGTTGCGCCCATCAAATATTTGATATCTACAATGCATTAGATAAGGTCACTCTTAAGGCTAAGTTTGTTGACAGAAACAAATATGTATAAATGTGGGTCATTAGCACAAGAGTGATATGAAATATTGCTGAATGATGGATCCAAGTGGGACCGTATACAAATTAAATGCAGTGGAGCAAGAATTGACCCTTGAGGGACTCCATATGGAATGTCCACATCATCCAAAGAAAAAGATCTTTCAGTGAGATAGGAAGAAAGCCAATCATCAACTGTGCCTCTTAATTTTCCACTTTGTGAATGATGCCACAGCATGAAATTTACATCATTTGCGTGAACTGAAGTTTTTCAACTTTTTTTCCCCAAAAGTTTGTGGCTGTATTCGTGCGAGTCTGTGATGTTAATTTCACTTTGTGTTTGGTCTGAACATGCCATTAGGTCTAAATAGTGTTCTCGGCACTGAAGAAGAATTAGATAGTTAACTGTGTTGAAGGCTACACTGTAGGGTTGTGCATGTCTGGTCTGTGACTGATATGATACGTGTCTCAATACACTGCCAACGATCCAATACATTAAAGATACATGGGCAGCAACTACCAATGCATTACATTACAATTCACCCCTTGATTGCAATGCAGTGCGATGTAACAATTTGTCTTAAAACAATGCGATATGATGCCATGTGATGATGCAAATTAATGATACTATGCAATTCATTGATCAATTGATTATATATCAAACAACTAATATTATGACCTTTCACAAATGGGCCTTGTTTCACAAGTCATATACAAATGTTCTCTTTTTTTCAGGTTGACAGTACAGTACACTTTTATAACACCTGGCTTGCGATAAAGGATACTCAAGATTAACAACAACAATGAGGCATAGTGCAATATGAAAAACTACTGCAAGGCAGCAGATGTGCTTAACACTCTTTCAGCAGCAGGTATGCTAACTTGGCAGTGAGCAGCAAAATGCAGTTTCTATATTATGAACAATCAAATATAAATTAATGTTCCACAAAGAGCCCTTTAATAACAACTTACAAATGGAAAAAAACATTATTATTATTATGACTATTATTGGCAGTCACCTACTGCTGTATACAAACACCAGTCTCATTGTCATGATAACAGCCATGGCAGTAAAATACCATACCTGTGGTCAGAAATTGAAAACAGAATAAAGACTCAAATAATCAAAAGAAAATGATGTCAAGACACGTTTTGGCCAATCAAAATAGTGCACATACATCAGCATACTGGCCAGTCACTTTCAGTCCATACTATATTCAACCCACCTGCCTGTGTACTTTACAGCAGCATGGCACATTTTGCAAATTACATGTGATTTGTCAAGCTGTTTGTCTCTTGTAAAATCTGTGGTGTTTCCAAACTTTAGATTTGTAGTTTGCTGGTGTGTGTATTTGTTCTGCCACAGCCAAGCTCAACGCATATGAGTTTCATGTGACACGTCCCTAACCCATGCTGCTCAGCAGCAGTCGCATTCCGTTCCATAACGTAAGGTGACGTAGGAGAAATAGTCCATAATATCAAATTATTGGATGCGTCATGTTTCTAAATAAAGACATGGAACATGTCATGGATGTCATCCCAAAATTTTATCTCCTCTTATGGATGCTCTTCTGATGCTCTCGCATCATGGCCGCATGTGTCCATGTATCAATATAAATCAGTTAATCTTTCCATCCCTACTGCACTGAGGTCAAGAAGTACAAGAATAGAAACTTTATGGTTGTCTGAGTTAATTTTAAAATCATTTACAACTCTGATAAGGTCAGATTCTGTGCTGTGGTTAACTCTAAAATCAGACTGGCAACATCAAACAAATTATTACAGATGACAGTCTGACAGATATATATATTTCTGGCATACAGCCTTTTCAAGATTTCTTTCCAAGGAATGGAAGGTTAGCGATTGGTAGTTCTCAAAAGCACATAGAACAAGATTACTCTTTTTCAATCATGGTGTTATTACAGCATGTGAGAGGCCAGTGGGGAAGCTTTCAGAGAGTATGGAGGCATAAACAATCTTAAGGACATCAGCTGAAAACAGGCATTAGGTCAATAGCACATGTTGAAAAATGCAGCTGCTGCACCAATTCTTTGTTCACTACACTGAATAAGAGCAAAGTTGGACACAGTGTGTGCAACATGGAACTGATTTAAGACTGTGGAAAAGTAGAGTTAACACGCACGAGCAGAGGAAGCCACAATATCATTCCTAATATTGGAAATTTTATATTTTAAGTATGAGGCAAATTCATTACAGTTCTTTGAAGTGTGGAGCTCAGCAGGTATTGGTCTACAAGGATAAACAAATTTTTTCAATGGCAGAAAGCAGAAACTCAGAAAAGTAGTGCTGTCTAGATTTTATAATTTCTTAGTTGTATCACATTATGTTGCGGAGCATGTTGAGCTTGTTGACATTATAAGCAACCTGACATTTGGTCTTGTGTGATTTGCGCAATCAACAATGCAATTAAGCCTGTGAGATCTTGTGACATCAGTTTTATTAGTGAGTGATCTGATATTGACGTGTGTCATAGAAAGGACTAAAATCCAAAAGTGAAACCAATTAAAATGCTCAGTAAAAGCAGCAGGCTAGCCTAGCCACCAAGCTAGAAACAAACCTAGCTAAGCTGGCAGAGGTTGTGGCAGGCCAGAGGAGATGAGTCTGGAAGTTTTATAAAAAGTCTATGACACTTGAAATATGACATATGCAAAAAAAAACAACAACAAAAAAAAACAAACAAACAAAAAAAAACAGGTTGATTTGTGCCATCTCTATATATTCAGAGAATTTTAAAATAAGACAATAGAAATGCATACAACAATTTAATTATAACGTTGGTGATATATAACTTAATAGACGGCTGTGTTTCAAATGCACAAGTTAGAAAATTTTAGGTTACTATCAATGGCTCTTTAAAATATTGAGTGGAGAGATCCAACTATGGGGAGTGACATCAGGTCATGACCTCGGCAGGCACATCCAGCTGCACTTGTGCTTTTATGCACAAGTGGCGGTGTCTGTCTGATCTACCCCACTCTACCCAGAGTAAGAAAGCAGAGATCAACGCTGATTTTAATAACACCCAGGTGGCCAAATGTGCTCTGATTGGCAGATAACCCCTGTCTTTGACACCTCTCCTCTTTTTCTCATGTATATATTCCTCATTTGTTCCCTACTCACATCTGCTCTCAAAACAACATGTTATCATGGTAGGTGTGTGTTCTGGTCATGACTGCAACTAAACAAACACCGTTGTTTCCTTGGTAAGGAGCTTGGCATGTAAAATTGCCAAGTCCTTGAGGTGATTAAGGTCTTTTACTTTTGTACAGAGGCTAACAAGGAGGTGTGAATCCAGCAAAACATCAGTGCATAAGCATAATGAGCACAATGACCATCCAAGAGTTTGCCTCTCTGTCTCTGTCTCTGTCTCAATCAGAAAATATAAATATAAACTTGGTTTCATATTAAAAGCTGGTATGTATAATTTGAAGGGAACTGCCATGCCCATGCACACATTACCCCCAACTTAATAATAATCAGCAGCACTTACATATGTATTCTTGATAAATACAATTCAGCTACAACAACGAGTCCATTGGACTATTCTTAAACATTAAAGGGATGCACTAATCCTGATTGGTCAAAAAGTGTAGATAATGTTTGTTGCATTTTATTGCCTCATTGCAGCAGTCAATCATATTTTTAGACTTTGCTGGAAAGAAATTTGAAACTGTAAGACGTATTCTACTACTTTTTGTCATAATGTCATTTGCTTGGCCAGCGCCATAGTTTATGGCGTCCACTGTGGCACACATCATAAAGTTACAGTGTAAATTCTGTTCTCTCTGTGACTAGGTACTTTCTACACAAGCAAGCCCACAGATCATTAATATATTACCGTATTAAAATTTTGCCAAAGTCCCAATTTAGGTAGGATTACCTATGCATGACCAGTTTTATCCTCATTTGTGTAGAACATGTTCATAAGCAAGTTTCAGTGAATTTGTGCTGGAGTCTAACATGTCTCCATATTTCTTCTGATACTGGAGTCCAACCTAATGCAAACTGTATCTTTACAGTTAATAATCTTATGCTCCATTTATGAGTCACAGAAACTTTCCGTAACGAGATAGCAATTAGCTTAAAAGTTTCATCCCACTGCAGTCAGACTCTGAGTGTAGGCGCATAATTGATTCCCATTAATTTGCAGGTACCGCTGCAACTGAGATTTGAGTTCTGTATAAAATTAGCACAGCATACACTGTCCCCATCAGGAAATGTATCTCTCCATGATGGACAGTGGAGGTTGAATTAGGATTTTAAGAAGATGAAGAGCTCAGTGAAAAACTCATTAAAATTAGTTAACAAACTGACATTGCTCTATTGGGCATGTTCATATATGAGCACACACACACACATGCACACACACACACACACACACACACACACACACACACACACACACACACACACACACACACACACACACACACACACACACACACACACACACACACACACACACACACACACACACACACACACACACACACACACACACAACTTGTTGAACATCA